>JAXQQM020065543.1:0-64700 GCA_034641835.2 Pinus albicaulis | reverse complement strand
ATTGTTGAATATTTATTTAAAACCGAGAGGGGGTGAATCAGTTTAACACATGCATAAGATTTTTAAATTTTTCATCAAACTTATTTACAGCTTAATATGTGAATAGTCGTTAAAAATATTGTGAGAGCACCAAACATTAAGCAGATTGAATGGATCATATCAACATATATACAACACACATAGAGACAACAGATATAAGTGGAAACCCATAAAGGGAGAAAACCACATCTTATTATTGTTGTGATGCAAAGGCAAGCTCCAACTCCCTCTCACCACTGTTTTTCTGCAGGCACCAACCTACAGGAGGCTCCAACCTCAGTCAGCTACAACTGACGACTATCAAGCTGCAACTTGATAGGGAAGCTCCAACTTCCTCAATTTATCAAAAGAATAGCTGGTTGATTTACCTTAGATATCAATTTCACTTGTAGCACTTCTTTCTGGCCATCTCTTCCTTATCTTCGTTCCCGCTTTTCCATACCGTACTTATTCTCACTCTCTAACCTCTCTATTCATATCAAGATGTGTAGAAATTTGCTGAATAAAGAAGATTTATCCACCGAGATTATCCCGATCACATATCAATTCGAATTCATATGCAACACATAATCTCTTCCACTCAGATCATCACACATGCGGAAATAAAACAAGCGGTATGCGATCAAAAGATCATCAAAACATCACACACATTACACAATATGTATGGGGAAAGCTTATAGCTGAAAACCCCCAGCTATTTTGTATATTAAGATGGAAGAGAACATGTAACAATCTCAGTACAATACTCCTCACAAGTACTCAGTACTGTCTCATAAAGTTACACACAAACTAGCTTGGTTTTGAACAAGTCACAGGTTCAAAAATCATCCACTAATTGCCTGCCTCTATTGCGCAATCAAGGCTGGTCTAATGAGATATCCAAGGTTCGAATCTCCTTGGCTTGACAGCGCAATCATCATGGGAAATTCCTCCAAGTGTGGTGCAAATCTCATGCACAACTGATGTCACAACTGATAGCTATCTCAACCCTTTCATCTACCTCTTTCACTGGTCTCCACTGAACTGTCCATGCACTGTAGTGAACTGATGTGTTTTTGAGTTGAATAATGAGTTAATAATTAGTGAATTAAATAATATTTAATTCACTCCACTCATTACTAGTTGATTAGCTAGTTAAACTAATCACAACTAGTTCAACTAAGTTAAACCGAACACAACTCCACCAATTGTCTCATCAACTCCACCAAACTTCTGCCACTGAAGTCCTAACTGAAGTCAACCATGCATGAGCTCACTAAACCCCTAGGAATAGCGTAATTCCTCTGTCAGATGCATGAGCCACTTCTGTAGCTCCAACTGAAGTGCTCCAAGAGAGTAAACTGAAGTTTAGAGTCCAAATATTATTAAGGGTAAATAATATTTGACTTTTCTATTTTTAGCTAGGCAGTCTAAAAATAGAATTCGACCTAAATGTCTAAAAATAGAGGTCCATCTATTTTTACCAACATGACCAATACTCCAAGAATAACATACTGCAACCCCTGGACCATGCTCCATATGTCTAAAAATAGACATAGTCTAAAAATAGACTTTGCGCCAAAAATAGCCTGCGGGCCCACTTAGTGAAGGCGACTTCATTTCACTAAGCTCCATCATCTTGCTGCATTTTCAACACTCCCTCTTAGCAAGATATGGATTATCTACAACCCCTATCCTACCTCTGTGGAATTCGAACTTGCTCCTGGTGAGCGCCTTCGTCAAGATGTCAGCATCCTGATCCTCCGTGGGAACATATGAAAGCATCATGATTCTCCGCTGAACACAATCTCTGATATGATGGTACCTGATGTCGATGTTTTTGGATCTATCATGAACCAATGGCTTCAGGTATTGCGCCACTGCAACTGTTATCACAATAAATCACCGTAGGCTCCAAATGCAACCCGAACAATCCAACGAGGATCTTCTCATCCAAATAGCCTCGCATGCACCAAGCTTTGGCCGCTTGGCGTACTCTACCGAATCGAGTGCCATGGATCTCTCGTTCTTTTTGTTGTGAAACTACTATCGATCCAATGTTGAAAATCCTCCCGTATGTGTTTCTGGCCCGTCTCTCGCCTAATCTCGCATCGCTGAAGCTTCAAAGCTCGCTCCATCCTCCCCGTCTCGTACCATATTGCACATCCCTAAGCAAGCCACTAAGATAACGCAATACATGCTTGCCTCGCTTCCGTAAGAGCTTGGTAGGCTTAACCATAGCTTGCAAAAGCTGGTTAACAGTATAGCATATATCGGGTCGTGTATTGACCAGATACATAAGCGACCCCACCAACTGTCGATAGACAGTGGCATCCACTACCTCCGCTGAAGTAGCATCCTCCTTCCTCCAACCATTAGGAAGAGAAGTGTCAACAGGCTTGCAGCCTTGCATGTTGAACCTCTTCAAAATCTCCCGGGCATACTTGCCCTGAGAAACAAACAGTCCTCCGCTGCGCTGCCAAATCTCCAATCCCAGGAAATAATGAAGGATGCCCAAGTCCTTCATCTCAAACTCTCGTGCAAGATCCTCCTTACATGAAAGTATCAACTGCTCATCGCCAGTCAAAATCAGATCATCTACATACAGTACGATGATCAACAGCGTCCGCTCCACCACAATCTGGTACAGGTTTGGATCCGCCTCACTCTTGGAGAATCCAAGCCCGGTGAAGTAGCTGTCTATCCGAGTGTACCAAGCACGAGGTGCTTGCTTCAGCCCATACAGTGCTCTCTTGAGTCGGCACACATGCGAGTCACTGCTGAAGATCTCAAAACCTTCAGGCTGCTCTATGTACACCTCTTCCTCAATAACTCCATTGAGGAACGCAGTCTTCACATCCATCTGATGAATGTGCCACCCCATCTGCGCTGAGAGAGCAAGGATCGTCCGTATGGAAGAGTACCTTGCGACATGTGCAAAGGTCTCCTCATAGTCAATCCCCTCGATCTGTGAAAAGCCACGGGCGACAAATCTCGCCTTGTACTTCTCCACACTCCCGTCAGCTGCCTGCTTCACCTTGTAGATCCATCGCGAACCCACCATTGATTTCCCCACCGGTCTAGGGACAATCTCCCATGCACTGTTCCTGACGATCGAATCATATTCTTCGATCATGGCATCAACCCATGCGGGTTCCTCCACAGCTTCCTCAAAAGAGGATGGCTCCGTCACAACACATTGACTCACAAGAGCCATGTATCCAGTGTACCGATCCGGTGACTGTCTCTGTCTGCGCTGTGCTGTAGGTGGTCCTACAACCTTTTCTGCATCCCGAGCCAGTCGCTCAGCTTCTGTAGTGCGCATGCGCCCTCTGATGGTTGGCGCTGCCTGGGTGGTTTCTTCCACCTCCTGAACCTCCTCTTGTGGCTGATCCACATCCGGAAGCTCCTCCTTAGGAACTAACAGCTCCTCATCCGCATGCAAGTGTAGCTCCCTCTCAAGCGAACACTGCATGGCTTTCTCCTCCTGAAATTTGATATCCCGTCGCACAACAGTCTTGCGACTGTCTGGCACATACACCCGATAGTTGTGAGGTGTATCAGTGTACCCCACAAATATTCCAACCTCTGCGGTCGGATCCAGCTTCTTTCTGGCATCCTTCGTCACATGCAAGTAGACAGAAGAACCAAAAATTCTCAAATGAGAAATGTCAGGTCTCTTACCAGAATAAGCCTCCTCCGGTGTACTCATGCCAAGAACCTTGTGAGGACAACGGTTCTGCACATACACTGCTGTATTGCATGCCTCAGCCCACAAGTGAAGGGGTAGGCCCCGATCATGCAACATCGCCCGTGCAGCACCCACGATCGTTCTGTTCTTCCGCTCAGCCACCCCGTTCTGCTGTGGGTTATGGGGTGCGATGAGCTCTCTCCGAATCCCTTCTGCGCTGCAAAAGTATTTGAATTTAGCTGAGATGAATTCACCACCATTGTCGCTCCTAAGAGCCTTCACATGCTTCCTCGATTCCTTCTCTACCAGCGCCTTGAATTCACAGAACTTAGAAAATGTCTCGCTCTTCTTCTGCATGAAGAAGATCCAGCACTTCTGAGAGAAATCATCAACAAAGATCACATAGTACTTGTGCTTTGCTGTCGAAGCTACAGAGAAAGGACCACACACGTTTGTGTGAACTCTCTCAAGGATCGTCGTGGCGCGACTATCCTTCTCGTGAAAGGTGGCTTTCACATACTTCCCTAAAGTACACCCCTTGCACTGATCTGACTGCGCAAGAGTGCCCTTAGGAAGTCCAGTAGAAATCTGCTGCAGATTCTTCAAAGCTCCATGGTGAAGATGGCCCAATCTCCTGTGCCATAGTTCGCCCTCATCATCCCGGCTCACCACATCTCCAGCCTTGCATGCCATAGCTGCGCAGTCATCTACCTGCAACTGATAAAGGTTCTGAGTTCGAACCCCCTATCTTCCGGGTCACCGCAGTCTTACCGCACGGAAAGCTTTTCCTTCGCCGAAGACCACATCATACCCCTTGTCTTCCAACATCGCCACAGAGATCAGATTCTTCATCAATCCTGGAACATGCAAAACTTCCTTCAATACAAAGGGTTTACCAGACTCCCTCTCAAAGGAAATAGTACCGATACCGGTCGCACTGTATCTACCATCATCGCCCATCTCGATGTGCACTCCAAGATCTTTTTCCTCCAGATCTGAAAACAGATCTCGATCTCCGGTCATGTGAAATGACGCACCATTGTCCAAGAACCAAACTGATCCCGCCACACTTGAAACCAAGCATGCGATCAGTGAAAAATCTAGTTCGAATTGAGAAGCCAAAGCCTCTCCCGCTGCAGATCCGGCAACCTTCTTATTTTTCTTCTTCTGCGGACAATTTGTGGCATAGTGTCCGTGCTGGTGACAGTTAAAACACTTCACCTTGGACATGTCTTGCTTCTTGCCTTTCGCACCAGACTGAGAAGCCTTCTTTCTATTCCCCTTCTTTTCTTTGGCAATCAAAGCGCAATTTTCTTCATCAGATACCTTGGATGAACATCCATCCCTAGTAGTCCTCCTTATCTCCTCCTGCATGAGATCCGCCCAAAGGCGCTCCCATCCCGGCAACTTCTCCCGACCATTGACACTATCTTGATATGAATGCCAAGCCTTCGGAAGACCAAGGAGAGCCAGTTCCACCATGTCCTCATCTTCGACAGTCACCCCCACACTTCCCAGCTCATCTCTGCATTGAGTGAACTTCGTGAGGTATTTGGCGATACTGTCGCCTTTCTCCATCTTGATTTTTCTGAGCTTATCCTTGAGCGCCAGCTTCCTTTGGTCGCTCTTACTCTGGAATAGATTTGTCAATGCTTTCCACATTAAATATGGAGAAGCTTTTCCATGCAGGCTGGATACAATGTGATCCTTTACGCCCTCCAACAGAATCCTTCGACATTTCGCCATCTTCTTTTGCCAAGCCTCGACTTCAGCAGGATCAGTGGGCTTTTGGACATCCATATCTATGAACTCCTTCAGTCCATTATCTTCTAATACTGCCTCCATGCGATCTTTCCATGCAACATAATTCGAACTGCCTTCAAGAGCATATTCGAGTCGCAAACCGTTGAAAGACATTTTCAACTCCCGCACCAAGAAAACAAACTGCTGCAAAATTCGAATTCCAAGCTCAAAGCTCAACCGCTCTTGATCTGTGAGAACAAATTATTTCTATCACAGAGATCGACTGCAGGGGCATTTACTGGATGTATCACCTTTCAAAGGAAAGGATGGATCCAGAGGCTACCTGGCCCGCATGCAGACTCTGTCTACTGAAATAAGTTTGTAATCACTGTGATGATCAATCTCTGCTCCGATAGCTCCGATACCATGTAGAAATTTGCTGAATAATGAAGATTTATCCACCGAGATTATCCTGATCACATATCAATTCGAATTCATATGAAACACATAATCTCTTCCACTCAGATCATCACACATGCCGAAATAAAACAAGCGGTATGCGATCAAAAGATCATCAAAACAACACACACATTACACAGTATGTATGGGGAAAGCTTATAGCTGAAAACCCCTCAGCTATTCTGTATATTATAATGGAGAGAACATGTAACAGTACATAGCACAATACTCCTCACAAGTACTCAGTACTATCTCATAAAGTTACACACAAACTAGCTTGGTTTTGAACAAGTCACAGGTTCAAAACTCATCCACTAATTGCCTGCCTCTATTGCGCAATCACGGTTGGTCTAATGAGAGATCCAAGGTTCGAATCTCCTTGGCTTGACAGCGCAATCATCATGGGAAATTTCTCCAAGTGTGGTGCAAATCTCATGCACAACTGATGTCGCCACTGATAGCTAACTCCACCCTTTCATCTACCTCTTTCACTGGTCTCCACTGAACTGATCATGCACTGTAGTGAACTGATGTGTTCTTGAGTTGAATAATGAGTTACTAATTAATGAATTAAATAATATTTAATTCACTCCACTCATTACTAGTTGATTATCTAGTTAAACTAATCTCAACCAGTTCAACTAAGTTAAACCGAACACAACTCCACCAACTGTCCCATCAACTCCACCAAACTTCTGCCACTGAAGTCCTAACTGAAGTCAACCATGCATGAGCTCACCAAACCCCTAGGAATAGTGTAATTCCTCTGTCAGATGCATGAGCCACTTCTGTAGCTCGAACTGAAGTGCTCCAAGAGAGTAAACTAAAGTTTAGAGTCCAAATATTATTAAGGGTAAATAATATTTGACTTCCCTATTTTTAGGATAGGCAGTCTAAAAATAGACTTCGACCTATAGGTCCAAAAAATAGAGGTCCATCTATTTTTACCAACATGACCAATACTCCAAGAATAACATACCGCAACCCCTCGGCCATGCTCCATATGTCTAAAAATAGACATAGTCTAAAAATAGATTTTTCGTCAAAAATCGCCCGCGAGCCCACTTAGTACTGATTTCACTAAGCTCCATCATCTTGCTTATTTTCAACAAGATGATATTACTTATAGAGAATTCCTGATGACTGTTTGTTTTCCTCTAGGAATTCAAAATGGATAGTCATACCTCTTGGTCTTCTGCCTTCTCATTTCTTTTTAGCTCACTCAGAAAAATATAACTGTAGGTACTAATTTTAATATTACAGTAGGAATTTTTTTCTCTTCCAGAGACTTTCCAATGCATCACAACAATATAAATATATTAAAACATTTATATTCAAATACAATGAGAACTCCAGCTCAACTCATTCATCCTTTTGGATCGTTGCGCATTAGTCTTTTCTTTGACTGTGTCTTTGTCCCTTTCGGCTCTGTTTGTTTTCTTGTTCACTGTCGCAGTGTAACGGCCATATGCCATACATATGTAATTGTGCTTTTTATATCATGCTAATTGATTCTCGGCACAATAATAATAAGGCATTTTGATATGTGCATTGTCATGGTGTAACTGCTATGTATCTGTAATAGCGCCTTTTAACATACAAACTGCCACGTTCAATATAACAATAAAGAATCATTTTAATACATAAAAATTCCCTTTCGGGCCCTCTTGCCCAGCTTGTATTATCCTCCGATGCGATGTGATCACTCTGATTCGATGCGATGCGATGAATCGCTTTTCCAATACTTCCGATTGCGATTAATCGCAATCGCAACTTGCATTTGCATGTTCCAATGCCCTTCTCCTTCTCCGATGTGATGAAACATTTCTTACCAGAACTCAACCATATATGAATCATAGTTTATAAGCCCATCGGGTCTGGTTCCTCATCGCAATCGCAATATTTTAATATAGTGCTCTAATGTTCTGCTTCTTTCCGATGCGATGGTCTACTCTGATGTAGGAACTTAAGCATGTATGAATCACAGTTTATAAGCCCATCGGGTCCGGTTCTTCATCGTAATCGCAATATTTTATTAACATGTTCTGCTTTCAACTTTCTCTGATGCGATTGGGTGAGGGTCCCACAGTATAAGACTTTTTTTGTTTTTAAAACCAAGCGATAAAACCTTTGGTTCTTTTGATCTTGCGCCAAAATATATAATACATATGCTTTGTATTATACCTTTGGTCCCTTGTCCATAAAGCGCTCCATATATATATATATATATGCTTTGAGCCTTTGAATATAAAGCACAACATATGTACCATGTTGTATATATATAAGCTTCTACTTCCGCTTTAGTGTATCCTCCAGCTGGTTTAATGATTCTCGAAATTTTATATATGTTGGGGGGGGGGGGGGGGGGTCCCACCCTTTGTTATTAAACTCTCGAATAATATGACCTTTGGTAAATTAAATGAACCACCCGAACTATATCTCCCTTTTATATAAGCCTTGGCCTTTATAACAAATAGCTTTAATAATTTTAACCTTGCAATAGTGTTCAACCTTTTGACTCGAACCATAAATCAACGCCTTTTATTTGATTTATTTAAAAACCTGACCTTATCACTTTATACAATGGTTCGACCTTCAGCTTATAATAAAATCTTAATACACTGCACAACCTTTGGAATTGTGTTATTAACCTGATTACACTACCAACACAACATTTTAACATATATTTCGCTCAGGGGACCCACATGCATTTCTTACATTAACTGTTGAACGGATCCAACAGTCCGCCATACGTCGCGCTCCAACCCATAATCCGACGGAAACCAATGAATATCGCATAGATTAGAAGCACTAAGGTTAATCTTTTGAATTCACGTGATGAAAACGGTTTTACAATACTACCCTCTACCATGTGTCACACAGAGGCATGTATCGCGTCCAAAAAGGTGTTACTGCTTACCACTCGCAAGGGCACGTGATACTGCTGGTTTGCTTACTTCTGGTTTGACTGTTCATATTTAGGGTTCTGATTCAATTCATGGTTCCGCTTTAATAAAGAATTTCGTGCCTTCGTCATTTTCATATGCATATAAGTTTTGTTCAAACTATATTATATATAGACCCATCTTATTTTCGTTATATACCTTTCTTTAGCACTTTGTTATATATGAACCCTGTTTCATTGCAAAACGCTTGGTTCCATTACCCTCAGCTTGGTTAACTGCTCTGCCTCTACTTCTGCGCTACTGCTCGACTGTTTCTCTGTATCTGTATTCTCTACCTCCTCCTCTGCTTCTCTGTCTCCTTTCTCTGTCTCTGCCTCTGCTTCCGCTCTGCTACTCGACTGTTTATGTGCCTCTATTGTTCGACTGTTACATTTCAACAGTCTTCTTCCGCCTGTCTCCTTTCCATTTATGTTGTCTCCTTTGCGCTGCTTGCTTCTCTTTTTGCTTCTTCCTCTCTTCTTCTCTGCTATCTTCTCCTTTTCTTCTGTTGTTGTCCTTTTTCTGTCTCTGTCTCTACTGCCTCCTTTTTCCATCAATGAAAACATTTCCAACACCTGATTTGACCTCAATCATGCATGTATTATGAGGTCTCAAAGAGGAATTAAGTGATTGCTACTGGAAGGAGACTCCTCCTGTAGAAGCTTGTATAGTTACAACAAAATCTAGGAGAATTTATTTTAAATCCCCATAGCAGAATATCTAGCCACCTTGAGGCATGATGAATCCATTTTTTAAGCAAAGAAATGACACACCATCCTTAGAGAGAATATATCAGGTTATTCATCCACTCCAAAAACAACAGGTTGAATACTGGGAAGAAGCCTACACACACAAAATTTATTAGTCAAATAATCATCATGCTATGAAGACTTGTATAAAAGAAAAAAAAGGCTATAAACACCCTCAACCCATCATGATATGAAGCCAAAAAACAACATGAAATATTCTACAACAAGTCGACATCACGGATAGGCTTAGGTATGACACCCCTCACCTCTTCCCTATGCACATATTGTTAAAAAATGTTTTTAATACAGAGAAGGATTTTTTATGGGTTAGAGGTGGCAAGTGAACTTTTCCACCTTTGATTAGTAAACTAAAATTAATTCAGTTACATATGCAACTTGGAAACTTCAACTTAAGAGGGGCAGTGATTACAAGGAGTGGGGTGGTGATGAAAAGGAGTAGAGTTATGATTACAAAGAGTGGGGACAATGGTTCAAAAAGGAAACCTGTACAGAGGCCAAGTCACCACAGTGCTATGAGCCTTTACCACAAAAGGAATAAAAAGTACAGGGATCAACTTTATTTGCATTATCACTCATTTATAGAAAATAGTTGGAGAAGGCCCCACGCTATATGATATCAGAGACTGCCTACAGTTCCACTGAGTTTCTACAGACTTTGTTTGGAGATGATATAGGAGCAACTATAGGTAGTGCTATAGGAGGGTTTGGACTACTACAGGAGGGTCTAAACTGCTACAGGAGTAGAGAAAGGAAGCTACAGTAGAAAATTGAAGGGATAAAGAGAGCCAAAACTACCAAAATATGTCCTCAAACCCTCATTCCCATGAAAAAATTATATTTAAAGAAGTAAGTGGCCTTATCCCTCTTTAATTTTCCATACATCTGCATGGAGGATTCTATTTGAATTATGTACCCTGTAGAAAACAATTGTGCATTAGTTTCCTTTGAATATTTTTATATGTGGAGGTAAGATAGGGATATATAAAAAAAATTTTTTATATAATTTACATCCTTCTCCCCCTCTGATAAAGAGAAAAAATTGACATTGTCTATGCACCTAAGACTACTCTTAGGCCAAGCTTGAAATTACACCCAGGTGAACCCAAAAAAGAGAAGAAGGAGAAATGGGGGGAGGTTTTGACAGGAGAGAACCCACAGACACAAAAATAATTGATTAGTACCTCCCTATTCTAGACTCTTTCCTGAGACATCAATAGATGGGGTTCTTTGAGAAATTACTAGGATATGATGATGATATAACTCAAGAGTTTTCCATGACACTAAATTCTTAGGGAGAAGATATTACCACTACAGTTATTAGAGGACTTTCCATCCCTTTAAATGTTGAAATGATAAGCATAGTGACTACCTTAGCCTTAGGAGTTTGATGGAGCAAGGAGGATAAATAAGTGAGTGTTATAGCGAGGAATAAGTTCTTGATTCATAGAGAAAATCTTGTAGATTATCAAACTAGAGTAAGAAGAGAGAGCCTAACTTACCCCTAGGATGAAGTGGCCTACCGCATCCTTAAATAAATATCTTGTGGGGCTAGGTTGAGCATTGTGTATGCCTATCATTTTACGTTGCTCCATGAGCTAAGGTTCAAAGTAGAATTACCCACGTCATAGAGACTAAGTTTTCCACATTTCATTTTGCAACCTATCATTGAAATTAGGTAGAAAGTGAGGGAAGGGAAGCACCAACACATTGCTCATAATGGCCTCATTAATTTGATTATTGTGGATTCCTTGAGTCACCTAAGGAACCTTGTGATATGGAATGATTTTGTGGACATGGACATGAAAATTTTCATTGAAACACAAAACATTACCTCCACACAGCAAGAGGAAACACCCACCTCTAGTATTGGGGGTAGAGAAGAGAAGGAGGAAGCAGAAACCAAGGAATAAGATGAGGTAGTAGAAACATTGGAATAATAAGTAAAAATAAAGGAAGGGAAGGAAGGAGGAAGAAGAAGTAAAAATAGAGGAAGGGAAGGAAGGGGAGAAGAAAGAACCAGAGGAAGAGAAGCCTAAGGTGCTCCATAAACCTCAAAAGACAAGTAATGAAGGCAAGAAAATAATCATTTCACGGGGAAACACAGAGAAATAATTAGAAGCCACATTAGCCACACTTCCACACCTATTAAGCCTAAAAGGAAGTAGCCCAAGTAAGGCCCTTTGCACTTCAAAAGAAGAAGAAACACCATGATAAGGCAAGGGAAGCCTTAACCTCCTACAAAAGTCCCTATCACCATTAATGAGTCAGAAAGTAGAAGAGAGGAAGTGGAAGCTTGTGAAGGAAAATAGAGGAGGTTACATCCCCCAAAGTGAAGGGTAAACAACATTTTCAACCAATAGGGTGGCCCACCACTAGAGCAGTCACCTATAAAACTCTCAAGACACAATATTCACTATCACAAGAGGAAATTTGGCGAAGTCATGAAGGGCCAAATCGCCTCACGCCAAGAAGGTAAAACTCAAGGCTACATCAAACCATGCTCAGCCTCGTAGCTAGCCCTATGAGGACAGGAGAGGGCTCTCTCCGGGTCAAACTCAGTGAAAGATGTCCAATAGGATCTGAGATGACCTAAATGAAACACTGATATTGATTTTAGGCTAGTAAATAGATATGAATGAGGTTTTTTATAAATGATGGGGTTTTTCTGGGCAGCGTGGGATCAAGAACAACATGAGCAAAGATCTAATCAAAGGCACAGATTATTCCATAAGGCGAGATAGGAGTGAAACTTAACAATTCCAAGTTGAAATTAAATGGAGTGGCAAGACTGCTAAGAAGTTGACAAGGGCATGTGTGATGAATCCTTATCAAACAGAAGAAATTGCACAAAACATGAAAGCTTCTCCAGGGCAGAGCAACAAGCTGAATTCTGCCCTTCTACTTAAAAGCATTCATTAAGAAATGATTATGGGTGAACTGTAAACATAACAAGACACATATGAAGACAAAGAAGAAACATTTGCTAAATTCGTACCACAAGAATCTTATGAAACAGAGATGTACCATTCAATTAGTTTCTCTGTCAAAACTGTACAATGTAGCTCTATCTTTTTCCTCCACCAGCTCTCAGAAATCTCCCCCCCTTTACAAGTGATTTTTGATACATTAAATAAGCTAAGCTAGAAGAAAACAGATCGACCCAACAACAAGGGCGTTGTTTCAACTGAAGCCATGAAGATAGAAAAAGGATCCTCCATCTGCTCTAAAGATAGAAAAGCCTTCCATTATTCCAGCTGAGAATTTCTAATGACCCATGAAAACTAATCCTGGAGCGTAGACTAACTAAAGACAAAATAGGTAATCAAATCTTTGAATGCCACTTTGCACATTTCTATACAAATTCCCCCAAATGTTCTAGAAATGCGTTGGCCACTTTCCCAAAATTAGAAAATATCTTGATATATTTAGCGCTAAAATATAAATCCACCGCATATATTCTGAAGATGGATCGAATGCCGAATTGCAATTTACTGCCACATAGGACATTTTTCAAACCTAGCTAGAGGTCAAACACTTTTTACAGGTTACTTATGCAACGAACTTTTCCAAACAACAATATATGAATATCGTTTCTTGTCTTTCAGCTGTTCAACGACACCACAAACAATATATAACAATTCAAAACATGTCCAGCAATATAGAGCCATAACGCTCCTCTACACATCTAAAGGGAATCAACCGGTATCCGTTCACCCCTATTTTGCGCTTTTGACCATTTGATAACACTTTTAATCCATCTGCTCATGCCTGCGATGAACTCTTCCTTTGTCAGTGCTCGATCTGCTTCAACTATGTCAAATTCAAACATCCGTTTGTCAACTACATTATCTGACCTGGTAATTGCAAGTTGATCGTGGCGTTTTGAATGAAGCCGGACGCAAAAGCAACAAAATTTCGGCCCTGATACTGTATGGGTAGCACGCCTACCCAACGGGTAGTGCGCCTCAAGTGGGTAGCGCCCGTGTTATTTAACACTGGTTATGGCATTCAAGTGGGTAGCATGCACCAAGTGGGTAGCGCTCCTCAGATGCTGAGTAGCGCGCCCTTCAATTCGGTCCACGGCTATGTAAACACGATTTCAACCTCCTTCTTCAATTTCGACCTTCCACCTTGGTTGTTGTTGTGTTCAAAGAGCTTGCATCACTGCCATAGTTGGGTTCAATCAAGGCCCAACATGCTATAATATCAAGTCGAGCTGAAGCTGGTAGGTATTTTTCTTTTGATCCTCACTTCCACACATTGAAATTGTAAGCATTGCCAAGTAAGTATGCACCATCATAAATGTAGAACAGCTAGCATCTACCCTTGCAAGTTCAGTCATTGCAAGAGCACTCCGAAGAATAGATAGACCAGGGCAGCCATATCCCTTAATGGTGCCTCTAGCCACTTTAATATTCGCGAGCTTTGGCACAATCTCAAATGGAAATTCTGCTCGTTCCCAGTACTTTACAATTACAGGGGCAATTTCTGTTTCTGCAACTTCTCTTGGTTTTTTAAAGAAAAAGAGTTTTCTTTGTTTTCTGCTTGCAGGGATAATACATCGAACTTTGGCAAGGAGAACCAAAGATTCCAGAATCGGGTGAACTTACATGGTGAAAAGATAGGCCCTGATGATTTCTTCTTCAAAACAGGGTTTTGAAGAAGAATCAATCTCACATTATTGACAATGACATAAAAATAAAAACTTACTGAACCTTCCTCTAGCCTGCAGGCATTTTTCGACATGTTTGAAGACCAATGACGAAAGACTGACAGGACCGTGTCTAACATTGGCTCCAATGGGGATGGCAGCTGCCGCTTCTTGGAGGTGCCAAGAATCTGCATATCTTTGGGAGAGCAGACAGTGCCTCCATCCATTGGGCGATGGAATCATTATTTCAAAGAAATGACAAAAGACTGATGACTTAATTTATTTGACTGGAAACTGACTTGAAATAACTGAAAACTGACTGAATCAAAACAAAAACTTTTTGAAAAGGGGCAGCAGTCCATCAAGTTTTAAAATCATGATGGCAACCACCTGCATACTGATGTGATATGTACAATCATGTGTAATGTGCCTTCCAATGTAACCAATCCAGTAGATGGCTACACCCCAAATTTCTGCTCTTACTCTCCTTGAGCAGGCGGAATGATGAACCTGTAGGCAACTCAAAATAACCACTGAAACCAAAGCTTATGATAATGAACCAGGCAATATTTATCTTTTCTAATGCTTGCAGAAGAATGCTGAAGGGGTCTTGAAAATCCTGAAGCACTGGCTTATCTGGAGATCCAGCTGCAAAAATACAAGTATTCACTCCATTCTGATCTGAAAGGACAATTGATTTCCGAGGGATAGAAATGCACAGAGAGGTATCTGCCATCTGAGTGTTAGCTGTAGGTTCCTTGACCATGAGAAATTCTGGCATATATTCCTCAACTTCATGATCTAGGTCATTCTTAAACAAAAAACAATCTTCAAGATTATCAAACATGACAGCCTTATCATCTTTGTGAAAGAAAAAATTATCTGTTTTCTGTTCTATAAAACTGATTACAAGACAATCATCTTTTTCAAAAGAGGAAGAAGTTTCATCAACACTTTCCTGACTATGTGTGCACTGCAAATATGCTATAACTTGAGATGGAACATGACTTTTCAATAGCTGATCTATCTCATCTTCAGACATAGGAGATAATACCCTTTGTTTTCTTCTGCTTAAACAGTAATTATCTTCATATGACAGGGCATTCAAACTATCATTTATTACTGAGTTATTGAAAGGAGGTTTATCACTTACTTGCACAAAGATCTCATTCCATTTTTCATGAACTGACTGGATTGCTTCTTCATGAAGGCTGTGTTCTAATGATGGACTGACAGTATGACTGAGAACATTTGGATCCATTACTGTGTCTTCTGCATTCCAGATGATTTCAACAGCAGAGTTCTCTTTGATGGGCTTCAACACAAGATATGCTTGGTCATCATGATCTGAATCTGAATCTGAAGTAGTTGTCCTGACATTATCACAATCTGCAATCTGCACTGGACTTACTTGCATGCTGCTGTCTTCTGTGGGCAGATCTGAAACTACACTTTCTCTTTCATCATTTTCAGCCATATGATCTTCAACCTGCTGCAAAGTCTCCTGAGCATCTTGATGGGTATCCTCTAGGTTCTCTTCATGTTGCTGAAATGGTTTCTCGTACAGAGCCTCCATGATTTCTCCGTCCATGAAATCATTATTACCATAAAAATTCTCTAGATCTTCAATGAAATTATGTACATGGCTACAATAGTTCTGAACTAAAATCAAGGATGGATATGATTCTTTATACTTTTCAAAGAACACGGTATGAAAATCCCTTAAACAGTAAATAGAAGCAGCTGGCAAACTTTCATACCATGATCGGGCTTCGTCTTCCAGAGTAGCCATAAACATTTTCATCAAACAGTCTTCAGGAAAACTGATCTTAAATTTATACACATGAATGTGAAATTTCACCAGATGAAGAGCAGCGTCATTACCTTCCTCATTTCTGAACATAGGCAAATCCTGAAGCCAATCCACCTTGGGCATCTTATTTGGAAAACCTGGGATGTGATCTCGGCTCATGGGAGCGTATCTTCTTGCAATCCGGTCCATCAACAGTGAGGTCGCCATGAAGCATTGATTTCTGGATTTTTCAGTGAATGAAGTCGCTGGTGAATGATTTCAGCCTTGCAGTGTCTAACTGCTATTCACCATCAGCAATCGGATCTGAACTTTGTTATCCTTTACCGGGGAGGACTTCCCCAGTATGGTCGCCACTATGTTAGCGCTCGAATCTGCCTCAGGCTGAGGAAGGAAAAACTCGAGGCAACATCAAACCAAGCTCAGCCTCGTAGCTAGCCCTACGAGGACAGGAGAGGGCTCTCTCCGGGTCAAACTCAGTGAAAGATGTCCAATAGGATCTGAGATGACCTAATTGAAACACTGATATTGATTTTAGGCTAGTAAATAAATATGAAAAGGGGTATTTGATAAATGATGGGTTTCTGGGCAGCGTGGGATCAAGAGAAGCATGAGCAAAGATCTAATCAAAGGCACAGATTATTCCATAAGGCGAGATAGGAGTGAAACTTAACAATTCCAAGTTGAAATTAAATGGCGTGGCAAGACTGCTAAGAAGTTGACAAGGGCATATGTGATGAATCCTTATCAAACAGAAGAAATTGCAGAGAACATGAAAGCTCCTCCAGGGCAGAGCAGCAAACTGAATTCTGCCCTTCTACTTAAAAGCATTCATTAATAAATGATTATGGGTGAACTGTAAACATAACAAGACACATATGAAGACAAAGAAGAAACATTTTCTAAATTCGTACCACAAGAATCTTATGAAACAGAGCTGTACCATTCAATTAGTTTCTCTGTCAAAACTGTACAATGTAGCTCTGTCTTTTTCCTCCACATAGCTCTCAGAATTCTTCCCCTCCTCTTACAAATGTTTTTCAATACATTAAATAAACTATGCTAGAAGGAAACAGATCATTAACAACAAACATTGTTATTTCAGTAAAACCAGCAAGAGAAGATGAAAAAGGATCTCCCTCTGCAACTCTAGAATAGAATAGCCTTCCATTATTCATTCAAGAATTTCTAATGACCCATGAAAACTAATCCTGGAGCGTAGACTAACTAAAGACAAAATAGGTAATCGAATCTTTGAATGCCACTTTGCACATTTCTATACAACTGCCCCCAAATGTTCTGGAAATGCGTTGGCCACTTTCCCAAAATTAGAAAAGATCTTGATATATTTAACGCTAAAATATAAATCCACCGCATATATTCTGAAGATGGATCGAATGCCGGATTGCAATTGACTTCCACATAGGACATTTTTCAAACCTAGCTGGAGGTCAAACGCTTTTTACAGGTTACTTATGCAACGAACTTTTCCAAACAACAATATATGAATATCGTTGCTTGTCTTTCAGCTGTTCAACGACACCACAAACAATATATAACAATTCAAAACATGTCCAGCAATATAGAACCATAGCGCTCCTCTACACGTCTAAAGGGAATCAACTGGTATCCGTTCACCCCTATTTTGCGCTTTTGACCATTTGATAGCACTTTTAATCCATCTGCTCATGCCTGCGATGAACTCTTCCTTTGTCAGTGCTCGATCTGCTTCAACTATGTCAAATTCAAACATCTGTTTGTCAACTACATTATACGACACAGTAATTACAAATATCGTGCATTTTTGGAATGACCAGACCGCAAAGAAACAAAATTTCGGCCCTGAAATTTGTATGGGTAGCGCGCCTACCCAACGGGTAGCGCGCGACAAGTGGGTAGCGCCCATGTTAATTAACACTGGATGTGGAACTTATGTGGGTAGCGCACCTTATGTGGGTAGCGCGCACTCTGTATGGGTAGCGCACACCTCCAATGACTGTCTTCAGTTATGAAAAACACGATTTCAGCCCTCCTACTCTTCAATTTCGACCTTCCACCTTGATTGCTGTTGTGTTCAAAGAGCTTGCATCACTGTCATAGTTTGGGTTCAATAAAAGCCCAACATGCTATAATATCAAGTCGAGCTGAAGCTGTTAGGTATTTTTCTTTTGATCCTCACTTCCACACATTGAAATTGTAAGCATTGCCAAGCAAGTATGCACCATCATAAATGTAGAACAGCTAGCATCTACCCTTGCAAGTTCAGTCATTGCAAGAGCACTCCCAAGAATAGATAGACCAGGGCAGCCATATCCCTTAATGGTGCCTCCAGCCACTTTAATATTCGCGAGCTTTGGCACAATCTCAAATGGAAATTCTGCTCGTTCCCAATACTTTACAATTACAGGGGCAATTTCTGTTTCTGCAACTTCCCTTGGTTTTTAAAGAAAAAGAGTTTTCTTTGTTGTCTCTTGCAAGGATAATTAACATCGAACTTTGGCAAGGAGAACCAGCATCTGCAACTGAGAAACTACATGGTGAAAAGATACATTCGATGATTTCTTCTTCAAAACAGTGTTTTGAAGAAGAAACAATTTCACATTATTGACAATGACATAAAAATAAAAACTTACTGAACCTTCCTCTAACACACGGACATTATTCGGCATGTTTGAAGACCAATAGAAGAATTTGTGGGAATTTGTGTCTAACGGGAGGCCACAAGAGAAAATAAAGTAGCTACAGGAGAAACAGGGGCTACTATAGGAGAAACAGAGGTTGCTACCGAAGCAACATGATATGATATAAAAAGAGGAACCCACACCAAAATAAGAGGAAAGAGGCCTCCAAGAACTCCAAGATATTGATCCACAATCCAGTCTATAATCCTACTACAATTTTTTTTGATGGATGAAGGATTATGCCTAGGAAAATTGTTATCCCACTCTTCTTTGAGTTAGAGAAGGAATGAGGTAGAAAACATAGATGGATGTAAATTACAAAATAAAAAAATGTGGAATATGTGGGTGTCATGGAGGAGAAATTCAATGAAATGGGCAATGAATTAAATGACTTGAGACTAAGGGAGGAAGTCATGAGGGAGAAGCTATAGGCAGAGAACATAAGGCTAAGAGAGTAGCTGCAAGTAAAAGAGACACAACTTACCACTATGGAAAGTTTATCTATGGAATCCATACAATGCAGGTAACCATCCAAATCCTATACCATTTTACTCAGGGAGCAGTGGTTGTATTTTCAAATTAATACATTGGCACAATATGGCTCACTACCTTTCTAATACTATAGGAAATTCATTGAATTTTTCAAAATGGAAAGTATTGAGGATAGTGCCAAACTGGTTGAGTTTTACACGCAAAATATGATCCTCACAAATATGAATTTATGGGACCCCAAATCAAGATTCAGAGACATGAAATTGATGAAATTAGCCTCTTGGTTGACCCATGAGTAGAAAATGGCTAAAGAAGTGAAAAGGGTGATGACAAAGGAAGAAAATAAACCCTTATATATTAGAGTAGAATTAGTGAGCCCTGAGGCTATCATCAACAACCATAATATCATCTCCTCTGATCCTGATTTGGCACCTAGGTACATAAAAATCCAAGAGAAATCCATCCTAAATTCCGAGGAAATTTTTAGGATGGTGGGGACAAAAATTTTGCATACTTGCCAAAGAATATGGCATGCCCTACCTCACAATTTTCAAATTAGAGAATATCACTCCCCTCAAATACTTAAGGAACGTCTTGGAGAGAACCCACTATACAAAATAATCATGCAAAGGCTAAAGGTCAAGTGGATAGGAATCAAAATCAGTCCTCCCTTACTAGTGGGCCAACAAGAGGTAAGAAACCAGGCAGAGGAAAAAAAAGGAATGGAAATACATAGAGTAAAATGTAGGTATCTATCCACAAGAAAGCACACCATATGAGATTCCTTAGGATGTCAAAGATGCCACTAGGGCCATGAATGAGCTTCATATCAGTGAATGATTTGCTCAAAGGGTGAGAAACACCTTTAGTAGGGGGGGTATTATGGGTCCCATCAATAGGTATATTTTGAAGTTCATTGTGCTATCCTAAAACCCTTAAAACTATCCTTTTATCACATTAATTCACATTTTTAGCCATAATATTCTTAGTAAGAAGAATAAAGGGTGTTTGTCATATTGTATGGCCTAATGTGATTAATATGCAAGAAAAAGAAGAATTTTAGGAGGTATTTACTATGAAGGGGCTTGGTGGAGTGATGCTGCCTAAGAAGCATAACCCACATTCTCCCTATAAAAAAAATATGCATAGTTCATTCATAACCCAAAATAATCCTCAAATTGACCTTATAAGTGAAATCTTTTCCTTTTTTTCAAAACTATGGTTATAAACCCATATAATGTATTCTCTTCAAATATCCTTATGGAAAATTTGTATCCATGCATCCAAATTTGGTTAAATAAATACCAAAGATACCAATAAATATAAATGTTCAGTCCCGTGCTTTACCAATCCATTCACCTTTCCGCTATTCGGCATATATTTGACTTTGGATACAAACCCAAAAACCAACATAATATTACATCCGCTTATGATATATCCGCTTATGCTTTCCAACTCTATGGTTTAAACCCAAATAAACCATATAACCAATTACGGTTCACAACTTTATTTCACACTCTTACCTTGGGTTAACTAAAAATCCACATACATATATTAATATGGCCCACACTATCAATCAAACATACCTTTGCACTATTCAATCGTATTTATGAGTTTACCTTGGTTAAAACCCAAAGTATCAAATGTAGATATTTTTGGGCCCACACCTTTCATAAACCTTCGCGCAACTTCCCACGTGATCACCATCGGATCTCCGACTTTCACGATCGAATGACTATCACGTTCGATTAACCCCGGCGACTTATTGCTTCAAAGTCACGTGAAACTAGTGGTTTTACCACTGTGACATGTTGGCATTTGATTTGATCACGTTCGATTAGAATAAAACCGCTTACCACTCGAAGGCTGCGCAAAAACCATTCGTGGTTTCCAAAAACCATCTTCATTGTTCCTCCATGTCACCTCTACATCGTGCCCAAACAGTTTTGCTTCGCTTCTTGATCTCCAAATCGCCTCCATCAAACACCACTAGAAGAAGCTCTGCCTCACTGAATTACCATCTCTTATCTATCCCTTATATTACCAACCCTCCATGCTGGTAAGAGTTGCTTGAAAATCAAACACATTCCCCATTTGAAACCCTCGAAAGTGTTAAACTACATCCCACTTTAACTAACTTCCTTGATTCAGTTACGATTTCTGCCATACTCAAAATCCACAAAACTTCTGTTTAGAACAAGGCTCAATAACACACCAAATTTCCTTCCTTTAAATAAGTCGATCATAATGAAATTGAAAGACTTATTCACTGTAATAACCCTCAAGATATTCACTGTTACACTCAATTCAAAATGCAGAAATAAAAGAACAGTGCCAACATATGTAACTTTATTTTCAAAGGGTTTTCAATAAAATGTAGCACTTCATAAATTTACTGTTGAATTGGTTTTCTTAAACCCAATATCCATTCCTTTCTGCGTGCTATTCATTTCTCAGATTGAGAACACATAGATTCTATTCAGCCACTCAATCTTCTGAAAGGGACTTTTATTGAACTCTATCTAAATTTGATTTTCATCTCTGGTTCTTCTCGAATATACCTGCACAATCTTGTCAAGAAAATACCCTGATACACTCATTCATTTAATCCAAATTGGAACCATACCACCTAAACTCATAAATTAAATTCTCTAAATTAATACTCAGTATTTACATAGAAACTCTCTCCTGGCCTGATTTTCAATCAGTGGCCTTTTTTTTCTATTGCCTGTAGGCTTACAACCCAAGCTCTACCTTTCTAAATCTTGAGTCTCTCCCTGTCTCTGCTCTCTACTATTTCTGTCTACTTTTGCCTTGAGGCTTTACAATTTATACAAAATATTATGAACCAATTTAGGTTCAGATCCTCCACTATCTCAAAAAAATCCTCCAAATCCTCTAAGTCCTAAAATCTATCCTGTATCCCTAAAAATCCTTTCAAACTCATAAAATCATGGAACCAATTCTACTTTAGGAATTACAATTAAATTTCAAATCTCTCATTTCCTATGGAATCTCAACTATCCTACTTCCCTCATGTTCTCCAATCATTCGGGAACATTTACAAATTTCTCTCAATATCTATTCTAAATGTCACTAAAAAACATTAATAATTACGTAAGAAACCAATATTCTTTTGAAAACACAAGACCCCTATGTCTATTAAAATACAAAGGATTTTTTGAGCCTAATGCTCCTGCATCATGGAGACAACCAGAGAGAATATAGGAGGCTTTTCCACCTGATTAACTCTCCAACTCAGCTTGAGTTCTCCCAATATTCACCAATAGCTCGAATTCACTAGCAGACGAGGGGCTCCAAGTACATGTGAGGATCAAGGATAACTAGATCCACAAATCTTGAGATCTTGGATGGAATCACTCCTCTTTCAAAGGGAGCTACCCTCAACTACCTTTTTTTATATAAATAAACCATCCAAGAGGCTCATTACGATTTAAAATTGTGTTGCAGTGAGGAATAGCTACTGAAAGCCTAGTGCTTGACATTGTTATTCTCATTTTCCATATGATGTATGTGACTCTTATTTTTTGCTAATGTAAATTTCACTATTGGTCTGCATCTGAGTTAGTTTTGGAAGGCTGAAACCCCTGGGTTTAGGCCCAACCCAGAGGAGTTAGTCCATCTCTTGTGTTTCTTCCTTGATTTTGCTCAAGTTATTGCATTTCTTTTCTTGTTTCATTAGATTTTATATTACAAATGTAGTTGCAGGTTTTCCTATCACCTCTCTCGTGGAGAGAGTGATTGGAATATCTATAATAACAACCCAAAAATATGTCTTTATGATTTATTGGAAATTTTTAAGTATTGGATTGTAATCCTTTTGCATGTTTAGTTTCTACAACTTAGGAGTTAGTAGATTTGGTTTAGAAATTTGAATTTTGTTGTAGGTAGGAGCAGATTGTCATAAAATTCAACTCGCATTTTCCATGTGAATTTGTTTAGTTGTAATAGTAATAATTTGATGCATGTATTTAATTGGCTTGTACGGATTGTGTTGATATGCATGGGTGGGAACACCTTTCTACATCCACCTAGGCCACTCCATCTCCCTTCTATACATCCTACATCACTTCCAAACTCTTCCACCAAGAAGACTCTACTAAGTTGGATGGAGGACACTGTGGGAACAAACTTTGGTGCAAGATAGACCTCTAAGGGGTATTAGGCTTGGTCAAGGGGATCCCACACCCTTTAACCACTTGATTCTACCTTCATCCACATTTTTATACCTTCCATACCCCATTTATATCGTCAAATATCTCTCAGAACCCCCTCCTGTAGCAAAACAGGGCCTCTTGTAGCAATACAGAGCCTCTTGTAGCACTTCCTATAACAGACTTGCATCATTGTTTCCTTCAACTAGATATGCTCCTGATTTTTACCTTGTTATATGGAAGTTTAATAATGACCCCCAAACATATATTTCATGATTTGAGGAGACTCCGAGACCACTCCAACCCCATCCTTTCCTCTCTACAACCATATAATATCAAATAGAATTAGAATTAGATTTATTTTTTAAATTGTATTAAAAGTTGAATTTATCAATTTCAAGCAAGTTGAAAATAGATAAATGACTCATGAAAGTAGGCTATAATTAAGTTGGTTAAATATGGAAATAGAATAGCATTGTTTAATTCTACAAACTAGAAGAATTTTTTTCCATCATGCAATTTAAATTTAGTATTTTCATTGAATGATTGGAATTTTCACTTATGTAGTTAGAATCATATTCATCTCCTTGCAATTATGATATGATTTTTCTCTTTGTAGTTAGTTGAAGGAGTGGTCTTTGAACACCTTGATATGATCTCATGATTGAGGCTGACATGAGTAAAAGCTAACTTACTGTGCATAGCGTTATCACCTCTAATTTTGTACGAACCCCAGGTTGATAATTTAAGTGGAGAATCGCTTGGGAGTTGCAAAATTATTGATGCAATACCAGGGTTCATCACTTGTGACAAAAAAAATTACAAGTAAAGTTTACTAAGAAAGAAAGAAATGATACTACTAAAATTAATGCATAGATAATATACACTAAGAGAGATTGGAGCCTCTAGTTTGGGACCTAACCCTAAGGGACTCAACCTTCAGAAACAAAACTCAAATGTGAGACAATATTAAACTTTTCATTGGCATAAGACAAATTTAAAGTACATAATGAAAAGGAAAACGGAAATGATAGTATCCAGCTCATAACTCTTTCCTTCTCAAAATAATTGAATCCTATTGAGCCCTTAGGCTTGTTTATTTATACAAAGATGACTGAGGGGAAACCTCATTGGAAAGAGATTTGCTTCTCTCTAAAATATTGAAAAAAATGGATCTATCTCCCTTAGATCCTCACAATTACTTGAGTACATTGATTTCTAGTAGACTCAAGTTGTAAGTGAGTGATTTTAGGGATCAAGTCGAGTTGAAGGGGAGTACATGTAGGGGAAAAGCATCTTATATCTCCTCTAGTTGCCTCCAACATGCCTTTGCATAGTAAATGCACTCAAAAATGTTCTTTTTCCTACATATTAACCACATTAGGCCACAAAATATGGAAAACATGCTTTAGTCTCCCTATTAATCACATTATAGCCAGAATATTGTTAACTAATGTGAGAAAAGAAGAAATTATAGGTTGTAGGATAGAAAAATCGGCCTTATAATATACCTAATGATGGGGCCCATTAGTTATTCCTCTGTCGAGGCATGTCACTCTCTCCATTGGTCTCATCAATCAATACACCAACTCCATGTTTCCACCTCTAACACATCAACATACTCTTTTGTGTTGGCACAATTAAAAGAGGGTTTATAAAAGCCACCGGGGTATAACCCTCTGGGTAGGACCCACTAACTCTACCCCCGCTTTATGACTTCGGCTCACTATTGTTGGTGGAATCAATGCAAAATACTTTTATGGAAACTTCCAGGGTAGAACATTTGGGCAGGATCCCCAATGCCATGTGAGCCTGATCCTTTCAATTGATTAGTTGGCTCACACGTTAACCAGTCCATTCGGCCCGCTTATTTTCGTTAATTAATACTCTTGTCTTTCTAGGATGTATCCTTCAACCCGCTCATGTTAAGTGACGTCTCTTCTTAATAGTTATATCTCCTCGAAACCATAAAATGAAAAAAATTTCACCTAAGGAAAAATATCTTAAGTGGAAGTCTTCCTCTACAACCCCCTCTGATATGAAGGCTTCCTCGATGCTTTATGCTCTGATATCGGTCCTTGTACTTTATGCTTTCCTTCTGCTTGTACACAAAGCCCGATTCTATAAAAGAATCTTGTGACCTATGGTTAATGGATTGTTGATCCTTCGTTGATCAACGATCCACACATATCTCTCCTCAACTTATTCTTCCTCCAGCTTTTGCTGCAGATTTGATCCCTCTCTTGTTTAAATTGTTCCACATTATTTAATGCGCCCTCTTCCTTCTAAGGCTCAACACTCCTTTTGATCTCACTCCTACTGCCACACCCTCTAATTCTATTGGAATCACGATTTTTGTTAGACCAAAACCCACAGGCTTTAGTCTCTGCTACAATCACCAGAGTTAGGATCCATGATAAGCGGTTAGTCCATGGCGCGAAACACACAAGGAGCGTTGAACCTAATGTCCAACAATCTCCCCCCCAATGCGAGCCAGGGGAGTTTCGAACTCCAGACCTGTCTCTCTGATACCACTTTTTGGAATCACGATTGCTGTTAGAACAAAACCCGCAGGCTTTAGTCTCCACTACATTCACCAGAGTTAGGATCTATGAGAGGCAGTTAGTCCATGTCGTGAAACACACGGGGAGCGTTGAAACTAATGTCCAACAAATTCTCTGTAAAAAATGTTATATATATATATATCCAATTTTGGCTAAACTCCACTATTGTCATTGTTCTCAGGCTACTGCATATCCTCTTCTTCCTTAAGAGCTATAAAACTCTGTTTAAATTATGGCTTGCACATCCCTTTATTAGTTTGTTGTCTACAACTTGTATTCTTCCTTTCATCACTTCAAAACAGTATTTCTTCTTCCTCTAACTCTTCTTTTGCAGCCTAAATTTGCAATTTTTGGATCTCTATCCTTTGTTCCAAGAAATTTAACTCTTCAAACAATTCAAAATTACTTTGAATTTCCTCCATGATTTAATTCCATGTCATCCATTCCTCTTCATCTTCACTTGTATCTTCTTCCATAGGCATGAGACCCCCAATTAAACCTCCTCAAGCATATCTTCTTCAAATATTCCTCCTTCTTCAATTTTTGTTTCATCCTCTGAGGCTGCTCCATCTTATACAACTGCATCATATTCCTGAAATGATGTTGCTTCATCCTCCTCTAAGCCCAGAATCAAGGATGGTACTCCCTCAATTTCCTCTAGTATAAAATTTCCTTGTTAAATTTGACCTCTTCAAAGTTATTAAGCTTATGCTCATAAGATTTTTCTAGTTATTCCATTTCCTCAAGAAGTATCATTTATTCATTATCCTACATAAATACATCTTTCAAACACTGATCACCACCCGCCAAACCTATATACATACACAAAATGTCAGATTCAAAAACATTATTCTCTTCTTCCTTCAATGCTTCATCTGCCTCTTCTTCCTCCTGCAGATTTTCTATAAAATATTCTTCAATATCTCTAGCTTATTTTGCACCAAAGAACACATCTTTCATTTCGAACTCAACTGATTTGAGTTTGTCCTTCAACCTTTTACCTTTGTCTCAACTCTTCTTGCAATGAAGGCCATATTACTTTTTTATTCCTCATTATCGAACCATAAGATCCCCACTCTACAAACTGCTGCTTGAGCTTATAAAAATCCTCTCTTAGCTCAACCAAATTTCTCTCCTTGAGCTTATAAAAATCCTCTCTTAGCTCAACCAACTTTCTCTCCTTTTCTTCATCAATCATATTCCTCTTCTTCATTCTTATTCCTTTGGAATTTTATTCTCTCTTATGGTGACTTTTACTTGAACCCTGCACATGAATTTTAATAGCTATTTTTACCTCTTTCCTTTGTGAACTCTCCTCGTTCACCTGTGAGCTACAAGAATCCTATCACATCTGTAATCATTTTGTTGTTTTCTATTAATACCAAGCTCTCCTCTTTGCCTTTTCTTTCTTCTTCTAGATGGTTCTACCCACACTCATTGTGGAACTGCCTTTCTGACAACTTCTACCCAACTTTTTCTTTTTGTAAGTCACCTGTCTTCTGGTTCCATGGAGTAGAACCTCTTCTTCTTATTCTATTGAGCAAGTCTACTCCTCAGCTTCCAAATTTGTCTGGCTTCTGAACCTTCATTTGCTCACTCTTCTTCAGAACTCTGATGTCCTCATATCACAATCTCTCCTCCTGCTATTAGGTTCTATCACAATACTTTCTTAAATTCTCTAGTTTCTCTCTCTTCCCTTCTATAATAAATTTGTCATTATGATGATCAATTCCTCCATATTTTTCATCTGCTACATTACTTTATGGTTTTTTCTAATCCAAACATAAATCCTCCCAACCAAAGGTATCATCAAATTATCAAAGGTATATTCCATGTTTGGTTCGCCTCTCTGAACCAACTCCTTCTTCAAAACATCTCCAATAGCACACCTCCTCACACATTTTAGCCTAAAGAGAACATTAGCTTACTAAAATCTCTATTATGTGTCTTCAAAATAATTTCAGTGCTCTTTATTTTCCAAACTCAATCAAATATCTATTATACATCAAAATAAAATAACCTTCCTTCTAATTCCTCACATCCTCTGCTTTGCAACTTCTATCTTCCAAATTATTACTAAATAAAATGATTATCGGTAAAATCCTCCATTCTGAACTACTACAGTCTCTATCCTCATCATTGTTATTCTCCATTGTCTTCTCAGGTCCTTAAATGCTCCAAAAATTTCTTCAAACTCTACTTTGTGATCCTCAATCCTCAATTTTTATATAAAATTAAAAACAAAAGAAATTTAACTCATGGAATTTATCCTCCATATTAGATCCTTTATCTCTTTTGATCCTCCTTTATAGCTTCTCTATTTTGAATTTTACAGAGCATTTCTTCTCTGATACCACATGATGCAAGCCCAATTATGAGCCTGCTTAAAATCCCACAGTGCCAATACTTATCCAAAAATGTGCTCCCTTCATACCTAATTTACACCTATCCTACGAGATATAAATACCTCTTATAACCAAATCACAGTGTGACGAGCCTCAAGGGAATAGTAAAAACCTATTCAAAGAAACCACCACTTTCAAGATCTGCATATAGCCCCCAAAGTCAAACGTTGCATAGAGATGAACGACCTAATCGATAACAGAACCACTGTGGCCTCAACCTTCATTATAAATAAAGCAAAGGAGAGGCATTATAACCAAACCCCAAAGAACCACCGCATGCAAGCTTATTTGTAATACACAGGCACATGAACCTTTTAGTTATGAGCACTTACCCTATAGCTCTTGATGCTCAAACTTTACCTCATGCTTGCTCAATATGACCAACCTCATGACTTGGTCCTTTTTCCTTTTTCTTGGTGCACCATTCTTCCTCCACCGTGACATGTCACTTTCTTCATTGGTCTCATTGACCAATATGCTAGCTCCATGTTGCCGCCTCTAACACATCAACCCGCTCTTTTTATCGGCACAATGAAAATAGGGTTTACAAAAGCCATCGAGGTAAAACCATCTAAGCAGGACCCACTTACTCTACCTCCGCTTTATGAATATTGTTGGTTGACTGGATGGGAAAGAATTTTATGGAAACCGTCGGGGTAGAACCTCCAGGTAGGACCCTCAATGCCACGTGAGCTTAGTCCTTTCGATTGGTTGGTTGGATCACACGTCAACTAGTCTAGTCAACCTGCTTATTTCCATTAAGTACTCCTCTTATCTTTCCACGATGGATCCTTTTGCCTACTCTTGTTAAGTGATGACTCTTATTGATAGTTCTATCTCCCTAGAACCATCGACTGACACACTTTTCACCTGAGAAAAAAGATCTTAAGTGTGAGTCCTTTTGTGCATTCCTCTGCAACCTCCTCTAATCTGAAGGCTTCCTCGATGCTTTACGCTATGATCTCGATCATTAGACTTTATGCTTTCATTTTGCTTGTACACAAAGCCCGATACTATAAAAATACTCATGTGATATATGGTTAATGGATTGTTGATCCATCGTTAATCAACGAGCAACTCCTATCTCTCCTGAGAATATTCTTCCTCTCTTTTCTGTTGCGGCTCTAATATTTCTCTGGCTTCAATTCCTCTACATTCTTTAATGCACCCTCTTCCTTCTAAGGCTCTTCACTCCTTTTAATCTCACTCCTACTTCCACACTCTCTAATTATCTATAATATATATGTGTGTGTGTGTGTGTGTGTGTGTGTGTGTGTGTGTGCGCGCTTTGGTCCCTCCTAAGCTTCGGTCATGCCTGCAACACATATAAATCAAGCCTCAATCTCACATAATAACACAATTTACTCGAACTGAGTATTTCTATTAATATGAACACAAAAGGACATGTCAGTGAGATTTACAATAAAATCAGTTTCTTGGCCCTCAAATTCTCTCAAACCTGCCTTTTACCCACACTCTCTCTATCTTCCTAGCTATTATGAAATTTATTACATTTATACAGGATAGGATCCTAAACTAATTCAGTTCATATCCATAGAATCATCACCTAAATCTCTATTCTAGGATTTTCTAAATCCACAAATATTTCAAAGGATCTTATTACCCTTAAATATTTCCAACTCACTCAAATATTCTCAAGATCCATCCTAAGGAATAGATTGGATTACAATTTCCTTCTTTAATTACAAATTTTCTATAAATATTTAAATACATAGGATATATAAATAACTTAAACAAAATCACTCACTTAGAGAACCAACTCCCTTGGTAAAGAAATGACCCATAGTCTAATAAAAATACAATTTTGACTTGGAAGTCGAATTCTCCTACATCATATAAGCTTTTCATTTGCAAGACCAATTTATAACATAAATTTCAAAATCAGTGGAGGGAAGGGTAGAAAATATTAGGAAATTTTATTATAGAATTATTTTATTTTTTAAAATATCTCATGTAAAATGGATAAGCCTTTTATTTTCAAGACTGATTTATAAGATAACTTTCAAATTCTATATCCTATGCAATTTTTAAAAAGTTGTGAACTAAAAGTTAATAAAAAATTATCTAAATTAAATTACACATCTAAAAAAATGGAGCACATTATTTCATTGTATAAATGTTTTTATAAAAATATGCATTCACACAATGTTATTTTAGTGTTGTTTCATATTAAAATATTCTACTTATAAATCAAATAATTAACCTATATCTATTTTAACTACAAGTCTATTAAACACAGAGAGGGATCAAATTTCTCGAGGAGTAAACCTATTTTGAGTGTAAAACTTGAAGAAAGGTTTACAACTCAAGAAAATTTATCTTTGTTAAAATTTTTTATGGCCTAAATCTACCTCAGGCTGAGAAAGGCAGAATCTAGGGTAACATCAAACCACGCTTAACCTGGTAGCTAGCCCTACCAGATCGGGAGAGGGCTCTCTCCTTGTCAATCTTAGCAAAAAATAATCGATGAGGCTTGAGATGACTTGATGTAAAGACTGATTTTAGGCTAGGTATGTGTGCAAAAGAGTTTTGTTGATTTTTGAAAGTGTTTGTTGGATCAAGGGAAGAGAGAGGGCGGATTTTGGGTCGGGAAATGATCGGTTGCGGAAGGCAGATAGAGCGCGAGAGAAATGAAATTGTTTTGACACTTCAAATTTGAATGAAATGAATAGCTCAGACCGGTGAGGAGTTGAAGAGGGCAAGATATCTTCAAGGATCCTCTTCAAACAGTTGAAAACATAAAAAATTAAACAAATCCTAGGTAGAGCACTGCAAATTTTAATGGATTCTACCTTTATCCTTATTTTTTTAACTTAAGAAGAAACAAGAGGGAAAAATTATACACATGAAACACTAGTAAACTTACATTAACAAGAGAAATACATCATCAAAACAAAGAGCCACATGGATCCCAAGGAGTGCTGCAAACCCTGGTCTATTCCTTTGCCAAATTGCAGAGATGAAATGTACGATGAAGCTCAAAGAAATCCCAAGTGTCCAACCCTCTGCCAAAATCCAACCCCTAAACTATGAAATTCATAAAATATATACATTTTATCATCCTTGTACTAAGGGAATTGAGCTCAACCATTTTCTTAAAAATAAAATTAGATACATTAAACTTGAGCCGAATTTCTGAAAATAGGTGTTGAAGATGAACTCTTATATCCTACACCATAGCACATGTTACAAAAATGAAAGAGGTTTTTGTAGATAAGGTCATTTTGGAGAAACACCTCTCTCAAATTTGGAAAATGTGTTTCCCGTTGCTCGCAATCTGTTCCACAAAATCATCTCTAAAACAGAAAATCATTAAAAATTTAAATCTGTGAAAATGAGATGTAAATATCTAGTCACATATCCCAATTCGTGACACCTGTGAATAAAATGAACGAGGTTTTTGTTATATGTCTTTTGGTTAACAAAAACCTCCTTGTGTTTTGCAAAATTAATTTCCATCTGTTGTAAAATGGCTCCGCACTAAAATGACTAAAACAGTAAAAAATATGAAAATTTTCTTTGTTTTAATGTAGGCTCCAAATATCACTGTATATCTCCCACATAGTAGCACCTATGCATAAACTGAAGGAGGTTTTTTTTATTTGGTATGTGATGAACAAAAAAATCTTTCACTTTTGAAAAATTCCTTACCATTATTTCACAAACTGATTTTGTACTAAACTTGTCATTGTGTGCAGCAACTGACCTCAAAACATGCATAACCAAGAATCACTCATTCATTTTGATCATATCTTCTAATCCAGAAACCGGTTATGGGAGTGTGATATACCGTTGGAAATATTTTTCCGAGATTCTTCTGATGGAAACACTTGTGACATGTTTTGTGCTGAACATCATGTGCAAAACATCTAACAAAACCAGACATAGTAAGAGCTCATGTTGATCTCTGGTGACAGGCTGCGAAGACTGACACTAACATTGGCTCCAATGGGGATGGTAGCTCCTTGGAGGTGCCAAGAATGGCAGATCTTTGGGAGAGTAGACCAGTGCCTTATCCATTGGGCAATGGAGTCAATAACTGCAAACCCAAAACAACTCATACCAATCCAAAAACATATACATACTACAACCTGTACATAAACAAATACCGGAAACTGAAATTTTGCCTTTGGCAGCTTATTTATTTACAAATCTCCCCTACTTTGCTGCAAAACCAATAGATCAAGTAACGTTGTAATGCCAGATCAACCAATCAAGTAACTGTGACAAGGATGCTGCTTGAAAGTGCTTCAACCAGGACACAAATGTAAATGTTGACAGCCATACATGCACATAACAAGTCTGGTTATGTAAAAGACAATTTGATCTATCATTCAAACTGAAAAAAAATTCCATGTACGTTGCAATAGGATCGCAAAAACCAGACTCTGTTTGCTGCCCCAACTCCACAATACATGCTTCCAGCTGCAAACTGTCAATGCAAACATCCACGGGCAGCTCTATTGTTTCTTGTTTTGAAGGAGGGAGAGTTTCCAAGAACTTTTTGGGATCTCGGAATTCATATGATTGGATCTGATCATTTAAATATTGAATCTCCTTCTCAAATTTTTCAACAACTAACTCAAAGAAACCAGTTTTAGCTTTAGGAGGAAACTTCAGAGATCTCAAAAATTGAAGCACGGCAATGAAAAATACTTCATCAATTTCAATATCCACTAACTGATCTCTAACTTCTTTTAAAACTTCACAAAGCGTATGGTTTGCCACATACCCTACCATTTTATTTTAGTGCATGAATGGATCAGTGAGCACTGGAATCTCTGGATTGAGTTGGAGTCGCCAGGTGAATGTTTCAGCCTTCATATGTGTCAGACTGTTGTCCACCATCAGCAATCAGATCTGCAACTTGAATGATCTTTCCCGGAGAAGATCTGTCACCTCTTCCCCAGTTTAATGTACTGGGGCAATTTGCAAGTCAGATGTTTCGTTAATAAGACTAGACCGAAGATTTACTGAAGCAACTTTTATATACTTATGCACTTGCAAAGCAATGTGCAGTTCGAAGGCTACCTGGCTAACTTCAGGCTCCATCTGTAGTTTATAAAACAAAGAACACTAACAAAAAAATAAGCTTTTCTTCCCCAGTATGGTCGCCACTATGTTATTTCCTAAATCTACCTCAGGCTGAAGAAGGCAGAGTCTATGGTAACATCAAACCACGCTTAATATGGTAGCTAGCCCTACCAGATCGGGAGAGGGCTCTCTCCTTATCAATCTCAGCAAAAATAATTAGTGAGGCTTTAGATGACTTGAAAAAGGCTGATTTTAGGCTAGGTATATATGTAAGAGAGTTTGATTTGATTTTGAGGGTTTTTTGTTGAATCAAAGGGAAGGCAGATTTTGGATCTAGGGAAAAGGCTCAGTTCTGCAGAGATATGAATGGGGCAAGGTAGGCACTTGTTTTGACACTTAAATTTTGAATGAAATGGATAGCTCAGACCGGTGAGGGGTTGAAGAGGGAAATATACTTTCAATAATCCTCTTCAGACAGTTGAAAACATAGAAAATTAAACAAAACTCAAGGTAGAGCACTGCAAATCTAATGAATTCCACCTTTATTTTTGTTTGTTTAACTTAAGAAGAAATAAGAGGGAAGATGATACACATAAAGCACCAGTAAAATTACATTAATAGAGATAAACACATCATCAAAACAAAGAGCCACATGAATCCCAAAGAGTGCTACAAACCCTGGTCTATTCCTTTGCCAAACTGCAGAGATGAATGTACAATGATGCTCAAAGCAATCCCAAGTGTCCAACCTTCTACCAAAGTTCAACCTCTACACTACGAAATTCATAAAATATATACATTTTCTCATCCTTGTACTAAGGTAATTGAGCTCAACCATTTTCTTAAAAATAGAATCAGTTACATTAAACTTGGGCCGAATTTCTGAAAATAGGTGTTGAAGATGAACTCGTATCTCCTAAACCATAGCACTTGTTACAAAAATGAAAGAGGTTTTTGTAGATAATGTCATTTTGGAGAAAAACCTTTCTCAAATTTTGGAAATTAGTTTCCAGTTGCTCGCCATATGTTCCACAAAATCATCTCTAAAACAGAAAATCATTAAAAATTTAAATCTGTAAAAATGAGCTGTACATATCTAGTCACATATCCCAATTAGTGACACCTTTGAATAAAATGAAAGAGTTTTTTTTTATATGGATCATTTTTAACAAAAACCTCCTTGGGTTTTGTAGAATTACTTTCCATCTATTGTAAAATGGCTGCGCACTAAAATGACTAAAACAGTAAAAAATATGAAAATTTTGCTTTGTTTTAATGTAGGCTCCAAATATCACTGTAGATCTCCCACATAGTAGCACCTGTGCATAAAATAAAGGAGGTTTTTTTTATTTTCTATGTGATGAACAAAAAAATCTTTCACTTTTCAAAAATTCCTTACCATTATTTCACAAACTGATTTTGTACTAAACTTGTCATTGTGTGCAGCAACTGACCTCAAAACATGCATAACCAAGAATCACTCATTCATTTCAATCATATCTTCTAATCCGGGAGCCGGTTACGGGAGTGTGATATACCATTGGAAATATTCCAATATTATTCTAATGGACACACTTGTGACATGTTTTGTGCTGAACATCATGTGCAAAACATCTAACAAAACCATACATAGTAAGAGCTCATGTTGATCTCACAGTGACAAAGCTATGAAAGCTGGAACTACTTGATTGTAGTCTCCTCTGAAGTTAAGATGGATCTAGGTCAGTTTTAGTCATTCCCGATCAGGCAAAATTTTTTGAATATCTAATTTATTTTATCATTTTAAATATGTTAAATATGTTTAAGATTAATCTGGTTATTTTAATTTCAATATTTCTAGGTTACCTAAATTTGTTGATATGATAGACAATGATGAAAAATGATGAAATACAAGTTTTGAATACAAAGTGATAATGTCACAATGTTGAATGCTGAAAAATGTGAATAATAAAAATGTAGTCAATTAGAAATAGTTTACATTATGATCAATCTCAACCTCTCTTATTCTGATTTTCTTATAGTCACACCTACTAATTTTGCCCTATTTTCATATCCATCATATGAAAAATGGAGGTTAAAATGATAGGCCATTCAACTCGATGTATTGCAGTAAATTTCATACCCTTTCTCTCTTTCTTCCTAATATTAATAGTAGCTTTATCCAAAGTCAATCCTTGCGACTAATGAATTTTTAAATGCCAATCGAGTTTCAAATAAAGTTATTTTCTATTTCCTCTTTAAAAATATGTAATATGATTTTTTCTATGGGATGATTCATCCATGGAACTCCCACATAATTATCAAATCTTACTGAAACATATGTAGGTGGTTATGGGGGTAAAATTACAAGGTTATGCACATTTTTTTCTACACTCAAAGATGACCATTTATAAGTACTACATTAGTCCATATGTTTGATGTAAACACCACTCAAACTTCATTTGGAATAAGTAGCTCAAGTTCCATGTCTCCATCATATATTTCCATGGAGTAGTTGTTTTTTCTCTAGCAACAAAACTGAATGCAATGTGGCAATTTACATTTCTTAAATAATGATTATTATGATCTTGTACATCATCATTTTTCATAAACAAATGTATTGGCTTATGAAACGAATTTTTTGTGGAAGCATCGTATTTGTACGATTCAAACATAATTTATACACAAAAATCATTGCACATTCTCAATATATTTTTATGCATGTATTGGAATCAATGTACATTATTAATCTAATTACTTTGAATTAATGCACATAATCCATCTAGTTATATCATATTTTAAATTAACATGTACATTGAAATCAATGCATCTAGTGTAATCAACAAAATAGGATTAGAAAGTAAAAACTACACTAAAATTAGTCTATCTAGTGCAAAAAATCAAATAGGATTAGGAAACAACATCTACACTGAAATTAATGTATCTAGTGCAATCAATCAAAGTACCTAATTCACCATGTGTCTCAAGTAGCTAAAATTAAAAAATCATAAAAATTAACTAAATTATAACTTTATTTAAAATAATTATTATTATTATTATTAATGATTAAAAAACATGATATGTAAGTTAAATATAAATACATTTAAAAAAACATGTAACACGATTCTTAACCATGGAGATTCACCCCCACTTTATTATGAAGATTCTCAATCTGTAATAGGATTTGTTACAATACCATGTCTCATCAATACCACATGCTCTAAAAACCATTACTCATTTCTTGTAACACGTTCATATGACAATTTTTAATTAATGGATTTAATTAAAACAACAAAAAAGGAATAACTAATTTGAAAATAAATCGCAGCCTTTGATTTGTGTATACTACTAAGAATATTTTGGAATATTCTATGGAGGTTAAATTCCTACCATCCACCTAATAATTATTGATAATTAAATTAAAATTAAAATTTTGGAAGCCCTATTCCAAAATAAAGATGCCTATGGAGTTATTAGCTATATTTTGAAACCACTTTCTAGCTCCCCCCTCTAGGGAATGATTCAACATTCTAGAGAAAACATCATTAAGTTCTATAAAAAAATATATTAGTGCAATATTGGAAATCAGTCAGATGGTATTCAGTAGAATGGACGTTTTCCCCATTGAATATATGTATGACTTTGAGATATCCATCATGCATATAGGGCCTAGATAGTTTCTAGGAGGAAATATTAGAGATTAATAACAACTACGCTGAAATCAATGTGTATAGTGCAAATTATCAAATATAATTATAAATCAGTGTAATCTAACTAATAGATGAAATGATTTTCTTGCTCTAAATTTCAGGAAATATTTTGATTTCTTGTTGTTTAAAATGTACTTTTTAATGCATAAACGGATTTAGCACCCTAAAAAACCTTTAATACACTCAAAATTTGTAGATTAAATAATTTAAACTTATAATTCTTAAAGATATCTACTATATTTAGAACCAACTATTCCCAACGATTTCCACTAAGTAATCAATATATATTATTATAAATTGTTACTACTTACTATTATGAGATAAAATTGATTAACTTAGATTAACTAAAGTGAATGTTACACAAATTATTTTATTTTCTTCTTATTATATATCATGTATTAATACAAATATATTGATTCAAGTTTGATCATTTGAAATTTGAAGCTACATATTTGTACTAACGTTGCATCCATAAGATAAAATTACTTAACTTTTTCATTTAAATGATGAGTGGCACTTGGGAAGGTGAGAGGTATTGATAGGGGAGAGGGCCCGACAACTGGAATCCTAGCCATTAGAAACCTTTTTTTCGTGTTTCCTTTCATGGAGCTCTGGTTCTCCGCCACCTCGCCAGTCTTCACTTGTTGATGTCATTGTATGTCTGTCACTGTCGACTGGTGTGGCGCTATCTGTGTCTTCTTGGAGCCGTGGTTTGTTGTTGCCACCTTTGGTGCTTGTATTTGATTTTGGGGTTCGACATTTTAGGGGCTTAGATGGTGTTCTTCTACCTCATATTTTTCCATGGAGTTTCTGTGGGTCGTATTGCTACCATTGCTCATTTTTCTATTGTTGATGCCTATGTTGGTGGCGTATTTTATAGCTACATGCTTTGGTGTTATACACAACGTTTTTGTTAATGATGCAAGGGTGTTTGACTTGCTTTGTGAATGTTTTTTTCCCATTTATGGGCTCATCTTGTGTGGGTTTTTTGGGCTCTCTGGGCCCTGCTTTTCTTTCATCGGGACTATTTTTTTCGAGGTTTTTGGACTTTTCAAGGTTTTGTATGGTTCCTTGGCATCATTTTTTGTATCTTTGTAGTTTATCTGTTGGGGGACCTGATTTTAATGTATACCCAATTCTCTTCCAATTCCTTTAGGCGTATATCTTGAATGTGTTCAACATATGCAAAATGTAATTTGTCTTTCTTTTGGATGAATCAAATTACAGGTGTCTTTTTCTTTGGAAAAAAATGTTTAAGAGATCATTCTAATTCGATCAAATTTATTGACTTTAGAAGCAAATTAATACACTTTATTTGCTAATGCTTCTTGATATTATTCAATTATGGAAAAAGGGTCTATGTTTCATTTATGAACTAAAAAAATACACATAGTAATATTGATTTGCAAACTTCCATGGATATTCCATTGGACAATTTGTCAAACTAGATCTAATAAAATTATACTTAAAATTTTGAAATCTACACTATGCGAGTTTATTTCTCTTAAATTTATAGATATGTAAATTATTTTCTTTTGTATGCATTCAAATTATAATTATGAAAAAAAATAGAGAACAAAAAATATAAAAAATCACAAACCATGATTGACATAAGATATAACTTGGGAAACCCTTTCGGGGAAAACCCAACTAGAAGGTGAGGTCTCTTTGCTCTCTTTATCTAAATAGAAAATGGCTACAAGTAAAAATAAATAAAACTTTTTTCCTATGGAATACTACAATTAGAAAATCCCCTCTACAATCTCTCTCCTTATCCCTCTTGGCTACTCTGCTAGTCTATGGAACAAGAGCACTCAAAAAGGATGGAACCCCTTTTCCTCTTAGTGGCTCGGTTATTACATAGCTCGATAGCCTACTAGTGGTTAGGTTTGACTCCCTGAACTCTTAACTAGAGTTATAAGTTGGAATATTCTAGTATTCTTCATCATGGTCATGTGGCTATCCCATTTTCCTTGAGTAATGGGGGTTGATGTGGCATCTTCTCAAATTATGGTGGTTGAAGCATGAAGGTCAACTTTTGAGTGGCATAAATTTTGCATACGAACTCTAATTGAGGATATCATTGCATCGTTGAAAAGGAATTTGTGTGTAGAATAGGAAACATAGATGCAGCGCCAATGTGGCAAAATTTTACCCCAAAAAAAATCCATTTGATGCCTCAAAATGATCATGGAATATTTTTCAGATGCCAATTTTCCAAACTGGGTCCCGCCAATAAAAATGGTCCTTTGATTTTATTCCTCTAACTTTTCTACTCTGAAGAAATTGATATGGATGAAAAAAAATATAATGATCCAATTTGGATCACGAAAGGTTTCAGATCCCAATTTTCCAAATTAGGTCTCACCAATAAAAATGGTCTTGTGAAATTATTCCTCCACTTTTTCCACTCTAAGGGCATCAATATGGATGAAGAACAATATATTCATACAATTTAGATAACACATCCCCACTTTGGGATGATTCTGGTCCCAAAAAAATTCTACTAAATGAGGCGACGAAAATTTTCCTCCACCTTCTCCAGGTGTACCAAGTTAGCGTTTCCTGGAATTTTTCCTTTCAACCCAATTTTCCAAATGTCATGCTTCCCTTGTCTTATAGTTTTGTATATTTTATGCAGAATTTTATCCTCTATCAACTCTCCTTGAGGATATGGTGCCAAATCCTCTATAAAAGACAGGACTTGTTCATCTTCTTGATCTAGCATGAAAGGCTAATAGAGTTTCATATTTTATACATTCACAATTGAGTAATTGTGCATGTATGGGGTTAGATTGAGTCTATAGGTGTTACATCCCACATTTTCTAGTGTCTCAAAGGTACAATAATGTAGAGCCTTGATTTTCTTACCAGGACCATATAGCCTCTCCTTGTTCAATTATAACCACACTTTTTCTCCCGCCTTGAACGACTTCTCTATTTTATGCTTATCATGTTTCACCTTGTATTTTTTATACGACTTTTGAAGTGTCTCCTATACCTATATATGGATTTTCCCGATCTTTTCTACAAATATTTATGCCCTTAAGGAATCCATTATAAGTTCCTCCCTCACTCCTCCTTGTTTTCCATATGCAATATCCAAAGGTGAAGCTGGAAAATATCTGAAACAAGTTTGAAATGGAGAATTACCCATAGAAGTGTGGATTTCTATGTTATAATATTGTTTTATATATAATAGATTTTCATCCCATGTCTTCATATACTTTTGATTTTAACCCCTCAAAAGTTTCACCAAAGTTTTGTTTCCTACTTTTCTCCGCCCATATGTCTATGGATGGAATCTTGTAGACCTCTTCATATTTGTATCCATGCACTCCCACAATGTATTCCAAAAGTCACTTAGAAATATTGTATCCATGTCTAAAATGATGCTCCTTTGTATCCCAAATTGCACCCAAAATTGTCCAAAGAACAAGTTTGATTCTTCATTTCCACTGATGTTCTTTTTATAGGGCATCAAAACTCAAATATTATTGAAAATTCCAACTACCAAGAACATATATTCATGTCGCTTCATGGTTTTTGGTACACCTCCCATAATGTCCATGAAAATTATTTCTTGGGGACGAGTGGGTATAGGAAAGGGATTATATAGACCTTGTTTCATGTTACTAGGCTTTCTAGCAACAAATCATGTATCCTCTTATGAACCTAGCTATTGATTCTTTCAACTTAGGCCAATACACATACCTCTACAAGTCTCCCAGTATCTTCCCCACACCAAATTTAATTGCAACCTTGGATGTGTGAACTTCGCTAATCATATAAAATCACTCACCTTTAGGAACATATACCTTATCTAGCCTATAGAGCAGCGTATCCTAGAGATTGTAGTTAATTGTTCTATCACCATTGTGCACATGAATCTAGATCTATAGTTGCTAAATAACCTGCTTAAATTCATCATCCTCTGAATATAACTCTTTGTATGCATCATAGTTCCCAGAGTTGTGATCTTTCATGTGAGTGGCCTTGAAAGCATGTCATCGAACTTGTTTTGTTTCCCTTCTTGTACATGATCACTAAATGAAATTGTTGTAGAAACCCCATCCATTTATAATACCTAGTTTGTTGTTTCTTACTTTGGGCCTACAGGTATAGTAGTTGTCGATGATCTATGTGGATTATAGTCTTGTTTCCCATCAAATAGTATTTCCACTCTTCACATCTTGCACCAAGGCATGGAGATCCTTGTCATAGGTAGATTAGTTAAGAATTTCCCAATGAAATACTTCATAAATGTAGCATATAGGCCTTCCACCCTACATCAATACTTCTCCCATGATGAGAAGTTCATAAATATTTCTCAAAATGAGAAGTTACAGGATTGGGTTGAAACTAGGTTGGTTGCATAGATATCATCTTCCTGATTCTGGCGCCATGAATGGTTCAAAAAAATCATGTCGTATAAGGAAGATATCGCGTTCTGATCGAAATGCCAAACACATAAAATTGCAACAGTTTTACCAGGTTTGACTGGGATGCACAGTCAGCAAAGTGGATGTACAGTCAGCAAAAAAGAGAATATTCCTCATAATATTCCTTTCTCAGGACCAATCGATGGTTGACAAGTGTCAAAATTGATTGGTAGTATGGTTTGGAGGGTCCAATGAAAAGTAGCCACGTGGCCATCCCTGAGGCCGCCACATGGCCCTGAAACCGCATATCAAAATTTTATGGGAGGCAACAGGGCTCGACTCCTGACCTCCTTCTGGGCACATGCACCATTTACCATTTTCTCTACATGATGGTTATTAATAGTCATAGGATTTAGGTTTTATTTAACGTGTAATGCAATGGAGTTTGAGGGTTGGGAACCGCCAACTGTCCCCGCAATATTGTGTCACATGGAAACATTAAACGTTAATGTTAACACTCCTCTGCACGGTCTATGCAAACCTGACGACAGCTCAACCATGGTTATAAACAGTTAAACTGCAGTTTATAACGTGGTTTCCACTAACCATTATGATAACCCGCGGTTTGGGGTGCGCATGTGGTCACCACCCAACTGCAACATTAAATATGCAGTTTAAATGGCGGAACAGTTAGCGGGCACACCTAAATTGGCAGCCAGGCCAATTTTAACCAAAATACCAAAATCAAATTTTAACCAAAATACCAAAATTGAGAATACATAACCTTCAAGATGATGATACCAAAATCCAATTATCTTCTTTGAGAATGGGAGATGTAACTCTTGTTTGGTGGGAAACCAAGACAAAGGAGGAAATCAAGAAACATGGTAAGATTATTCTATCATGGTTAGATTTCATTACTGCTATTAAATAACAGTTTTATCCATTATCTCACATGCAAAAAGCCATCATGAACTCGCAGAAATTTAGGTAGTTAAAGCGACAAAATGTGCAAGATGACACCCAATAATTTAGGAGAAGAGCTCTTTTATTAGGGGCGGATTTGCAGAGCCAAGACACTTTGCTAAAGTACATAGGAGGCTTACATAGCTATCTAAAACATACTATTTTCATGTTTAACCCCACCAGTCTAGATGAAATTTGTGTTCATGCCACACATCTAGAAGCTAGAGGGAAGAACATTTCTGAAGGGGGTAGGAAGAATCCTTTTAAGGGTAAAGCCAAGGAAATGACCCCAAAAGGTAAAAAAAAAAAAGAATGCATATATTAATAAAGAGGGAGAAAAAGTGACTTGTAAACATTGTTCAAAAGAAGGCCATGATGAAACTCATTGTTGGAAATTACATCCTGAATTGAGGCCAAAGAAATCCAATAACAAAGGGAAACATAAAACTGCTGCTACAGCTCAACATGATTTAGGATCTCATTCAGGTGATGAGACTAAAATTATAGCCATGAGATTGAATAACATGAAGGGAAAAGAAATTGAAACTAAACCCAGTACCAGTACATCAAACTCTCACATAAACACTCCAAATGAAGAAGAAAGAATAGAACTATTTCATATGAGGGTCATATCCAAGCATACCAAGATTGACACACTGTTTGAAAATGGGTCACAAGAAAAATAAATCTCTGAAGATTTGGTTAAGAAACTTAACCTTGAGACCATACCACATCCAAAACCATATCCATTGGGTTGGATTTGTAAGGATGAAAATTTACAGGTTACAAAGAAATGTATATTGAGGTTTGCAATCACTGCAAGCTTTGTTGACATAGTTGAATTAGATGTGGTTCCGCTTGACATAAATAGTGTTGTATTAGGGAGTCATTACTTGTATGACAGGAAAGAGATCTTCCATCACCATGAGAAAAAGTATCATTTATTCAAATATGTCAAGGAGTTCATTGTTAGAGCATGTCGCAAGAAGACAAACATTGCTTTGGTAAATGCTGGACAGGTAAAGAGGCTGGTAAATTCAAGTAAGAATTTTGTTCTTCTTATGCTTAAGCCTAAAGCTGATATTAATCCTGAATATTTTGAGGGATGTGATCCTAAGTTGAAATCATAATTATATGATGTGGTTAATGTACGTCATGAGATGTTTCAGGAGCCAACATGATTGCCTCCAAAAAGGGAAATTCAACATGAGATTCAGTTGTAGCAGGATTGTCCTCTTCCAAACATTGGTATGTATCACATGTCGATAATGGAGAATTTTGAAATAAAGAGGCAAATCAAAGAGATTTTGGATAAAGGAATCATAAGGCAAAGCCCCTCTCCATGTGGTTCACCCATATTCTTGATACCAAAGAAAGATGAGACTTGGCGCATGTGTGTAGATTTTCGAGCTTTGAACAAGATTACGGTAAAAAAACATTACCCACTACCAATAATAGATGATTTTCTTGATCATCTGAAATAAGCAAATTTTTTTACTAACTTAGATTTACGAAGTGGATATCATCAAGTAAGAATTGCAGAAAGTGATTTATGGAAAACTGCATTCAAAACCAAACAAGTACTCTTTGAGTGGCTAGTTATGCCTTTTGGTTTATGTAATGCACCGGAAACTTTCATGCGAGTTATGGACAATGTTTTGAGACCATTCCTTGATGAATTTTTTATTGTGTACTTAGATGACATTTTTATTTTCATCAAAACAAAATAATATCATGTCTTGCATGTGAATAGAGTGCTTGATATTTTCAAGAAAGAGAAATTGTTTCTTAAGATGTCAAAATGTGAGTTTGGAAAGACTTATTTGGTCTATTTGGGACATATTGTAGGAGAGGAGAACTGAGGATTAATCCTTCTAAATTGGAGGCCATTGTGAATTGTCCCACACCCAAAACAGTTACCGAGGTAAGAATTTTCTTAGGTGCAGCTCAATATTGGAGGAAGTTTATTGCTAACTTTTCTTCCATCGCAACTCCTATGCATGCAGTGACAAGTTTGAAGAAAGGATTCCAACAGGGAGGAAAACAACAGCAAGCTTTCGAAGCTTTAAAATACAAGATCAGTTCAGCTCTAGTTCTTGCGTTACGAAATTTGAGACAGCCATTCGAGATACAAATCGATACTAGTGATTATGCCATGGGTGCAGTACTTTTGCAACATGGTAAGCCTATCACCTTTCATTCATAAACTATTAATGGTGTTGTGAATAACTATCCTACATATGAAAAAGAACTATATGCATTGGTACAAAGTGTCAAGAAGTGGAAACACTACTTGATGGGTAAAGAGACTATTGTACATACTGATCACCAACCATTACAAGCAAAGACGGCAACAGTAAACAAAATTGCAGCAACCAAGACATTTCAGTTGAATGGGATTTCTTCAACAATTTCACTTGGTTATAAGGTACAAAAAAGGTATATTCAATAAATTTGCATATATCCTTTCAAGACCAATCATTAGTGCTTCTACTTTACTAAAAAATTATTATGTTGTACATGAGAGTTAATAGAACAATATGCACATGACATTGATTTCCAAGATGTGTATTCTAGTTTGAGTGAAGGGAATCAAGTTGAAGAAAAATATTATCACATGCATAACAATTTGCTATTTCATTTGGGCAAGTTATGTATTCCACAAGGAGAGAGGCTAAGTGTAATGAGAGAATCTCATTCCTCTTATTTTTGGACACTTTGGGGTAAGCAAAACAGTGGCACATCTACAGAGGTATTGTTATTGGCCTCACATGATAGATAGTGTGTCATGTTTTATAAGAGGTTGTTCTATGTGTGCAACAATTAAGCCTAGTAATAGGAAGCTTGGATTGTACACACCACTACTGGTACCATCAAGGCCATGGGAGAGTGTCTCCATGGAATTTGTTGGAGGTCTACCTATGTCAAGAAAGCAACGTGATTATCTTTATGTAGTTGTGGATAGATTCAGTAAAATGTGTATACTTGTGCCATGTAAGAAAACCATTATTGCTGAACAAACTGCTGAACTTTATTTTCAAAATGTTTGGGTTCGTTTTGGATTGCCCACTTCTATTGTTAGTGACAGGGATTCCAGGTTCATTGGGAATTTTTGGTCAAATCTATGGATAATGATAGATACAAAGTTGAAAAAGAGTACCACTTTTCATCCACAAACAGATGGACAAACCGAGGTGGTGAACATAACAGTTGTGCATCTAATGAGAGGATATTGCAACAAACATCCTAAGTTGCGGGATGAACAACTGCATTATATTCAACACGCTTAAAACCGGGAAAAATACTCTTCAACACAAACCTCACCTTTTGAAGTATGCTTTGGGTATTTTCCAAAATCACCATTAGACTTCATCTTTGGGAAGGATGTTGCAATTGATGGCCATAGTGATATTGATAAGGCTAGAAAGTTCATTGAGAAAATTTAGATTATATATCAACAAGTTCAAGAAAAGCTTGAGAAAAGTCTAAGCAAATACAAAGAGAGGCATGAAAAACACCGGGTTGATCACAAGTTTCAAGAGGGAGATGAGTTATGGTTGCACATTAGCAAAGAAAGGATGCAAGGCGAAGGTAAAAAGATCAAACCCTTTCGCTATGGTCCTTTCAAGATCATAAAAAAAGTTGGTAATAATGCATTCCAACTTGACTTTCCTTCTTACATGCAAATGTATTCAGTTCTTAATGTTGAAAACTTACGCTTGTATGAGCCACTTTTGATCGATGATCAAGGAAGTGATGTTCAACTACCTTCTATTGAATATTTCTCACCAGAATTTCTAGATGAGCTCAAAGAAGATACAATTCTTGACAGGAGGACAATAACATCAAAGAGGGAAAGTGTTGACTACCTTCGAGTTGGGCTCGAAGGCACTAAACCAATCAAGAAAAAATTGATGGAGGTTTTAAAGGTGAGGGAGATGTACCCTCATCTACTGAACAGGTAATAAAATTTTTTGGGTACAAAATCTTCCCAATGGGGAGGAATGATTAGGAGTTCATAAATTTTGCTCAAAATTCAAAGTTAAAGGATTTGGTTTAAACTAGGATGGTTGCGTAGATCTCGTCTTCTTGATTCCAGTGCCGTGAAAAGTTTGAAAAATCGATGTCGTATGAGGAAGATATTGCGTTCTGATCGAAATGCCAAACACGTAAAATTGTGACAATTTGACCGGGTTTGACTGGGATGCACAGTCAGCAAAGTGGATGTACAGTCAGAAAAAAAGAAAATCTTTCTCAGAATATTCATTTCACAGGACCAATCAATGGATGACAAGTGTCACAATTTTATTGGTAGTACAGTTTGGAGGGTCCAATGAGAAGCTGCCACATAGCCAACCCTGAGGCCTCCACGTGGCCTTGCAACCACATATCAAAATTTTATGGGAGGCATCAACGCTTGACCCCCTGACCTCCCTCCAAGCATGCACACCATTTACCATCTACTCTACATGATGGTTCTGAATAGTTATAGGACGTGGGTTTTATTTAACGTGTAATGCAATGGAGTTTGGGGGTTGGGAACCGCCGATAGTCCCAACCCGCCAGTGGTCCCCGCAATATTGTGTCACATGGAAATGTTAAACGTTAACGTTAACACTCCTCCACACATTCTATGCAAACCCGACGATAGCTCAACCACGGTTCCAAACAGTTAAACTGCAGTTTATAACATGGTTTCCGCTAACCATTATGATAATCCGCGGTTTGGGGGTGCACATGTCACCACCACCAAACCGCAACATTAAATACGTGATTTAAATGGCGGAACATTTAGCAGGCTTGCCTAAATTGGCAGCCAAGCCAATTTTGACTCCAGTTAAGTGGAATTTTCCACTTTTAGTGGAGCTTTCCTAGGAGATATTGGGAAAAAGAGTAGGAGACTCAGACTCACTTTTCACCCATTCTGAGTAAATGAAGAATCATTTTTTACTAATTGGAGTTTTCTAGAGCCATTGGTGTAGAGAAAAAAACCACTAGAGAACTGTAACTACATGTAATAGTAAACTTTTTAGCATAATGAAAGAGGGACAAACCATTGGGAGTTGGACCAGCAGATGTAGCCCATAAGGGGTGAACTGCTTCATCATGCCTGCTATGTAAATTTCATGTGGTGACTTATTTATCTGTTTTACAATACTTTTTGGTGTTATTAATGGTTGTTTTATGCTTCTAATTCACTAAAAATCATCTACAAATCATGTAAAAACTCCTTAATCCTTATTCAAACTAAAGAGGCAATTATGCATATGTTTTTAAAAATGAAAGAAATTAGTACAAAAAAACTAATACAGTCATTTCAGATCATCCCATAACATACCCACTCACATTTTTCTCCACTTTGAATGGTTGCTATAATTTTGGTAATGTCACAACTAGTGTTTGATTGATCTTATTCTTTAGGTCCTCAAAGGCCCTCTACTCACCATTTCCCCACATAAAACTCTTTCCACTTGATGTTATGGCATGGAGTGGTGTTGTTATTGTTGAAAATGAGGCTATGAATTTCCTCAGGTATGTGCCACCCTAACAAAAATCCTAACCTCATAAAAATTAGTAGGCACTGGACATTTCATGACAACCTCCATCTTGGTAGGATCTATCTTCAATTCTCCTCCACCTATCACATACCCTAGATACACCAAAGACTATTGTGCAAACTAGCACTTCTTGATATTTTCTAGCAGTGGGTTCTTATTTATACTTTAATGTCTCCAACACCTATGTCAAATGTGAGATGTGCTCCTCCCTGGTAGAACTATATACCAATATACCATCCAAATAGACAATAACAAATGAATATATAAAAGGTCATAATGTATCATTGATTAACCTCATAAACTTATACATTGCATTACATAGGTCAAATGGTATGAATACCCATTGATACAAACATTGCCATGTTTTTAAGGCGATCTTCTAGGTATATTCTTCTTTGACTTGAACCTGGTGATATCTAGACTTTAATTCAAGCTTGGTGAAGTATTTCACTTGCTACAACTAATCCAAAAGATCATCTATTTTGGGAAGGGGGGCCCTATTCTTGAGTGCAATTTTGTTCAATTCCCTGTAATCTATACACATTCAGAAATTCCCATCCTTCTTTGACCCAATGATGATGGGTTACCCACATGGTGATGTACTCGAACGAATGACACCCTAATCTCCGTTGGAAATATTTTCATTAATGGAAATAAGGCAATAAGGCAATGAAGCAAAGTAAAAAACATGAAATAAAGAGAGAGAGCATAAGACAAATAGCTACAGAGATAGAGCTATTATCATGGCAATGGCGACAGCAAAGAAGCAAATGAAGGAAGTAAAGGAGACAGGCAGAGGCAGAGAAAGCGAATATAATAAGAGGCAGAACTGTTATCAAAAGCAGCAGAGGCAGGGGCAGAGTGACAGAAGTAGCAGAGGCAGAGACAGAGGCAGAGAAGTTATAAAATTCCAAGCTAGGCGTTAATTATATACATATAAAAGTTGGAGAATCATATCTTGTGTATGTATGAACTATGTAATGGAGCGATAATAGGTTCGGACGGAACCTTGTGTAAATAAGACGGAACCAGCGCATGTTTGATGTTGCCTAGAGTTAGTGTTAATGCGAAGGAATTAGCGTTAAAACGGTGTATTGAACTATTAAATTAAAACCCTGAGCGGAACCTGGAGCGTAGGAGAGGAGCGGAACTGAGACTAGTGAACAGTAACAGTGGGTTGGAGTGAAACCGTGGTTTCTTCGCACCACCATTCGTCAGAAATAGGTATTAGAGGAATGGGCAGCGATTCCACAGGATTGATAACACGTGTCCCGACCGACATTTCAAAACCATTGTTTAAAGTGCAACTTTGCGCGTTATACCTCGATTGAAGACATGGAGCGAAATTAACATACACCGTTGATCCAGAGGCTTGATATCTAACGGTGGTCGCTCTCTGAACTTGCTTGAGGTTTAATGGAAGAGCCTGGAGGATAAGCCAGGTACGGAGTATGCATTCGTTTGATTGTATTGTGGGCTCCACGGACCTTGTACATATTATAATACGCATCGGGATTGTTATAAAGGTTATAAAGGTTATATGCGATGGCGTTTCATTTGTTCAACTTATTCACTATATAATACCTTGGGTTTAATAACCAGCGGATTGAACATTATGAGTTGTTTTTTTATGGTTTGACCATAGTTTTTGAAAGTGTCGAGAGTTGTGTTATGGCTAATTAAAGGGCGGCTGCACATACAACTATTATATAACTACAATAAATGGGGAACTGAATAAAAGAGAAAACAAAAAGGAGAATGTTGTTTTTGGATGGATGAGTAGGGAAAATAGAAAGAGAGGAATGCTAGTCGAAATATATTTTAACGCAGATATATGTATACAACAGACATACAATCACGGTGAACAGGGATTTCCACAGGAACAAATTTGACAGGTGTACAAGCACAGAAAATTGAAAATAAGCAGAAGACAGTGAACAAAGAGTATGCAGAACAGACTCTTAACAGCAGCAGGAAAAGACAAATCCAGTAAAGCCAAAATCCAGAAAAGGAGTTGAGTAAAATTGAAATATGTAATTAAAAATGTGAATGTTAATGTTGTAATTAATTTCTTATTGTTTGTGATGCAAAGGCAAGTATCCTAAGGAAAAGACAAAATCCCACTGTAGCATGGAAATGTGTACATATTATTATTATAATTGAGTTGGATAAAGGAATGAGAAGACAGAAGTCAAAAGGTCAGGACTATTCACTTCAAATTCTCTGAGGAATGTAAAGAGTCATGCGATGAACTCTATATATAGAATATCACATTGATATGAAAAAAAAAAAGGGAGATAGGGAGATAGAGAAAATATAGAGAATGCAGAATAAGAATGAAAGCATATATAATGTCTTTAGGATTAGAAGTTTGGGATGCTGTGGAATTTGGATATGTCACAAAGTCAACTGATTCGGAGAAAGAAGCTAAACAAAGCTTTGTAGCTAATGCAAAAGCAATGAATGCAATCTTAAATGGACTATGTGAAGCTGAGTTTATCAAAATAATGCACAGTAAGAATGCCAAAGATATGTGGGACACTCTAGAGAATATCCATGAGGGAAATAAAAAGGTAAAGACTACCAAACTTCAAATATATAGAGCCCAGTTTGAAAATTTAAAAATGAATGATGATGAAGATATTGGCAGCTTCTTCTTAAAAGTTGCAGAAATTGTTAACAATATGAAAGCTCTTGGAGAAACCATGCCAGAAAGTATAGTTGTGCAAAAGATTCTAAGATCACTCCCATCCAGATTTAATCCCAAGGTGTCTGCAATAGAAGAGACAGTTGATTGGGAGACTTTGACCATGAACCAGCTACTTGGAAATCTAACAGCATATGAGATGAGGCTCCCACAGAAGAAGCCAAGTACGAGGGAAGCAACTTCTAAAATAGAAAATAAGAAAGAAGAAAAAGAAGACATATGCTCTTGCTCTGATGAAGAAGAAGCTAAATTTGTCAAGAAACTGGATAGAGGCTTAGGTAGATACAAAGGTAAACTTCCCTTCAAATGCTTTAATTGTGGAAGAGTTGGACATTATGCTGCTAAGTGTCCTCACAAGAAAGTAAGGAATCAGGCTCAAGAATCAGAGAAAAACACATCAAAGAACTGGCAGAAAGGAAAGAAATTCAGCATAAAATCCTTCTATGCTCAACAAGACAGCAGTACATCTGAAGACTTAGATGAATCCTTCGGAGAAGAGGGAACCTCTGAATTTTTACTAATGGCCATAGAAGATCTTGAAGGACTCTTACTAGAAGATGAAGAAGAAGAAAGGGAAGTCGACCTTGAGGGGGAGCTAAGAAGTGCTCTGGAGGAGATTGACAGACTCAAACTAAAATGTAGAAAACAAAAAGAGATTCTCCTCAAATGTGTGAAAGAAGAACAAAATTCAGAAGTCCTCATGCAGCTGAAGGTAAAGCTTGAAGAAGCCAAGAAGATAGAAGATATGTTACTTCAGCAAATCAAGGATAAAACTCGAGAACAAGAGAAACTGGAAGAAGAAATTGTATGTCTGAGGAAGAAATTAGAAAGTGCTCAACAGAAAGTGTCTATATACCCTTCTCAAATGACAAGCTCTGGTAAGTTGAATGAAATCTTGGATGCCCAAAGATCTCCTCTAATAAAAACTGGGATAGGCTATGAAGGAGAATCAAGTAAAGGCAAAGAAAAGGAAAACAAAAATATAATTTTTGTGAAAGCAAAGAAGGCTGATGAAGCAGCTCAAATAATTCCTACAAAGGAAGAAACATGTAATGAGAAAGACAGAGGCCAGAAGAAACCTCTAATAACAAATATTGCAACAAATACTAAGACACCAGAGAAAGGATCATATACTCCTGATCATATCAAATTTGCAAGCCATCAAAGGAGATTCTTCCCTCCTATGAAGAATGCCACCTGCTATGTCTGCCACAAGCTAGGACACATTTTTTCCTACTGTCATGCAAGGAGGAGTAATTCAAATCAGCTAAAGATGAAAACAGTAAAAAAACTGTCTCAAATAAACAACTGGAGAAGACAACCTCACATCAGGTATGCAAGTTGCTTCTATGGTTACTATTTTTATTGTAAAGAATTTGGCCATAAAATCATTGAGTGTAGAAATTATGGACAAAGATTGATTTTCAACACTTCAAGGAGATTTATGAATCAAAGAAATTTTGTTCATACTCACAATTCTGCAAAAACTATGATCAAATGCTTTATGTGCAATCAAGCCGGACATATGCCTTCCAAATTTCCTCTAAAAGGATGCAATTCATCACCTTACAAAAGATATCAAACAGAAGGATGCCTCCAGTGGAAAAAGAAGGAGAATAAGTGTGACCTGGCTCTAACTGCTCAAGATTTGAAAAGCCAGTGGTATTTGGACAGTGGCTGCTCTAAACACATGACTGGAGATAGAAGCAAGTTTATAACTCTTGATGAAAAGAAATCTGGCAATGTTACTTTTGGCAATGATAAATCAGGAAATATCAAGGGAAAAGGCTCAGTCAGCATAGACAATGGCAGAGGAAATGCCCTAGATGTACTATTTGTGGATGGACTAAAAGAAAATTTACTGAGTGTGAGTCAGATGTGTGACAAAGGGTGTGAAGTTCTTTTTAGAGCACAAGATTGTGTAGTCAGGTCAAGCACAACAGGAAAGACTCTGCTCAAAGGTATTCGAACAGAGAGTAATGTGTACATAGTGAAAGAGGAAGATGAAGCCTGCCACCTTAGCAAACTTGAGGAGTCATGGTTATGGCATAGGAGATTGGGACACCTCAGTTTCGACCATATCATCAGACTGAGCAAGAAGAAAGCTGTCAGAGATATGCCAGAAATAAAAAGACCTTCAAATACCATATGCAAATCTTGTCAATTGGGGAAACAGACTCGCACATCCTTTAAATCTAAAGATGAGCTATCAACAAGAAGACCACTCCAGCTTGTGCACATGGACCTGTATGGACCTGCTAGAACTAAGACACCAAGTGGAGAATCCTATTTCATGCTGATAATAGATGATTTCTCTAGAATGACATGGGTTTCTTTTCTCAAGAACAAATCAGAAGCACTGGACAAATTTAAGATATTCAAAGCATTAGCAGAAAATCAAACATGATGCAAACTAAAATGTATCAGATCAGAAAGAGGAGGAGAATTTACAGATTATGACTTTGCTGACCTATGCAATGAACATGGCATAAAACAACAATTCACTATTGCAGGAACACCTCAGCAGAATGGAGTAGCAGAAAGACAAAACAGATCTGTTCAACAAATTTCCAGAGCCATGATGCAAGAGAATAATATAGCTCAAAGCTTCTGGGCAGAAGCAGTGTACACAACAGTACATATCCTTAATAAATCTCACTTAAGGCCAAGCAGTGACAAGACTCCCTATGAACTATGGCATGGTAAACCTGCATCAATCAAACACTTTAGAGTCTTTGGCAGTAAGTGCTACATAAAGAATAATGATGAAAATCTGGGGAAGTTTGATGCAAGAGTAGATGAAGGAATATTCTTGGGATATGCATCCAAGAGTAAAGGATATAGATGCTACAACAAGACTCTTTGAAAAATTGTAGAAAGTATTGATGTAAGATTTGATGAAGAACTCCCAAACAAGACAAGAGATATAGACTGCAGCAGCTATTCAGAAAATCATGAAGAAGAGGACCAAGATGATGATGAAACAAGAAAGACATCAGAAGATACTGGACTGAACCCGAAAACCCCCTCGAGATACACTCAAAAGAACCATCCAGAAGATCAAATCATAGGAGACAAGAGTGTAGGAGTGCAAACAAGAAGGCAGCTAACTGAACAGACAGAAGAAGTATACATAGCAATTTTATCACAAATGGAGCCAAAGAAGTTTGAAGAAGCCAGCAAGGACAAGTATTGGGTAAAAGCAATGAATGAAAAATTGGACCAAATTGAGAAGAACAATACCTGGGAACTAGTTCCTAGACCAATTGAAAAGAATATCATTGGTTCAAAATGGGTATTCAAAAACAAAATGAATGAGCAAGGACAAGTAATCAGGAATAAAGCCAGGCTGGTCTGCAAAGGATACTCACAAATTGAAGGACTTGATTATGAAGAAAAATTTTCCCCTGTAGCCAGAATGGAAGCTATCAGAATGTTCCTGGCATTTGCATGCTACCAAGACTTCAAGGTATATCAAATGGATGTAAAGTCTGCTTTTCTTAATGGAGATCTAGAAGAAGAAGTGTACATGGAACAACTAGAAGGCTTCTCATTGACAGACAAAGAAGACTATGTATGCAGACTGAAGAAGGCCCTATATGGACTGAAACAGGCTCCTCGTGCTTGGTACTCAAGACTGGATAAATATTTGCAAAAACAGGGTTTTAAGAGAGGTGGAGTAGACAACAATCTATACATAAAATCCCATGAAAATGAACTCCTGATTGTTGTAGTGTATGTTGATGACATTATGTTTGGAAGCGACAAAGATGAACTAGCAAAAGGGTTTGCTGATGAGATGAAAACAGAGTTTGAAATGTCTATGATTGGAGAGCTCAGTTTCTACTTGGGACTGCAAATTCAACAAAAGAACACAGGCACCTTCATCTCTCAGGAAAAATACTTAAAAGAAATGCTGAAAAAATTCAAAATGGAGGACTGCAAACCTGTGACAACACCCATGATCACGGGATGCAAGCTGTGTGCTGATGATGGGACTGCAGATGTAGATAAAAAACTCTACAGATCCATGATAGGAAGCCTACTGTATTTGACAGCATCAAGACCAGACATCATGCTAGCAGTAGGACTAGTGGCAAGATATCAAGCAACACCTAAACAAAACCATCTTCTGGCAGTAAAAAGAATACTTAGATATCTACAAGGAACAACACAGTATGGACTTTGGTATCCTAAAGGCAAAAGCTTCACTTTAACAGCATACACAGATGCAGATTGGGCCAGCTGTGTTGATGACAGGAAAAGTACAAGTGGAGGTGCTTTCTATCTAGGAGAAAGTCTGGTGGCATGGTTAAGCAAGAAACAAACATCCATCTCTCTATCTACAGCTGAAGCAGAATATATAGCAGCAGCAGCATGTTGTACACAAGTCATGTGGATGAAGCAAACTCTTCAAGACATGAAGGTAAGCATTGATGAACCTATTTCAATCAAATGTGATAATACAAGTGCTATAAGTATATCAAAAAATCCTGTGCTTCACTCAAAAACCAAACATATTCCAATCAAGTATCATTTCCTCCGAGAAAAAGTGGCTCAGAAGATAGTAAAGCTGGAATATGTACCAACGAAAGAACAGACAACTGATATATTTACCAAACCTCTTGTTAGAGAACCATTTCAATATTTGAGAGATAGACTAGGGGTAGTATCTGCAGATGCTACTCTCTGATATAAAGAGAAAGCACAATTTCAGGGGGAGAACAAAAACGAAAATATCATTCCAGGGGGAGAACAACCAACAAGGAAAGCATGAATCAGGTCCTCAGGATCAAAAGATTAAGGCAAAAGAACACCAAGTGTATATTCAAGATCGATAATCTTCAAAGTGTTCTCTCAACAAGTCTTATATATCAGTCTGGAGCAGCATGGTAAAAAGTCAGTAGAAGAGGGCCTAAACATAACTCAAAGAGAGGAAATGCAGAAAGCAAATCAGGAAATGAGTAACCCTTTACCATTGATGTCAAAGGGGGAGAAAAAATGGGCTTCTAAAAAGAAAATAGAGGTTATTGCCATCAATGCCAAAGGGGGAGATTGTTGGAAATATTGTCATTAATGGCAATAAGGCAATAAGGCAATGAGGCAAAGTAAAAAACATGAAATAAAGAGAGAGAGCATAAGACAAATAGCTACAGAGACAAAGCTATTATCATGGCAATGGTGACAGCAAAGAAGCAAATGAAGGAAGTAAAGGAGATAGGCAGAGGCAGAGAAAGCGAATATAATAAGAGGCAGAACTGTTATTAGAAGCAGAGACAGAGGCAGAGCGACAGAAGCAGCAGAGGCAAAGGCAAAGGCAGAGTAGTTATAAAATTCCAAGCCAGGAGTTATTTATATACATATAAAAGTCTGAGAATCATATCCTATGTGTGTATGAACTATGTAACGGAGAATCATATCCTGTGTGTGTATGAACTATGTAACGGAGTGATAATAAAATGGAGATTCGGATGGAACCTTGTGTAAATAAGACGGAACCAACGCATGTTTGATGTTGCCCAGAGTTAGTGTTAATGCGAAGGAATTAGCGTTAAAACGGTGTATTGAACTATTAAATTAAAACCCTGAGCGGAACCTGGAGCGTAGGAGAGGAGCAGAACCGAGACTAGTGAACAGTAACGGTGGGTTGGAGCGAAACCGTGGTTTCTTCGCACCACCATTCGTCGGAAAGCGGTATTAGAGGAATGGGTAGCGATTCCACAGGATTGATGACACGTGTCCCGACCGACATTTCAAAACCATTGTTTAAAGTGCGCCTTCGCGCGTTATACCTCGACTGAAGACGTGGAGCGGAATTAACATACACCGTTGATCCAGAGGCTTGATATCTAACGGTGGTCGCTCTCTGAACTTGCCCGAGGTTTAATGGAAGAGCCCGGAGGATAAGCTAGGTACGGAGTATGCGTTCGTTTGATTGTATTGTGGGCTCCACGGACCTTGTACATATTATAATACGCATCGGGATTGATATAAAGGTTATAAAGGTTATATGCGATGGCGTTTCATTTGTTCAACTTATTCACTATATAATAACTTGGGTTTAATAACCAGCGGATTGAACATTATGAGTTGGGTTTTTTATTATGGTTTGACCACAGTTTTTGAAAATGTCAAGAGTTGTGTTATGGCTGATTAAAGGGCGGCTGCACATACAGCTATTATATAACTACAATAAATGGGGAACTGAATAAAAGAGAAAACAAAAAGGAGAATGTTGTCTTTGGATGGATGAGTAGGGAAAATATAAAGAGAGGAGTGCTAGTCGAAATATATTTTAACGCAGATATATGTATACAACAGACATACAATCACGGTGAACAGGAATTTGCACAGGAACAAATTTGACAGGTGTACAAGCACAGAGAATTGGAAAATAAGCAGAAGACAGTGAACAAAGAGTATGCAGAACAGATTCTTAACAGCAGCAGGAAAAGACAAATCCAGTAAAGCCAAAATCCAGAAAAGGAGCTGAGTAAAATTGAAATATGTAATTAAAAATGTGAATGTTAATGTTGTAATTAATTTTTTATTGTTTGTGATGCAAAGAAATGAGTATCCTAGGAAAAATACAAAATCCCACTGTAGCATGGAAATTTGTACATATTGTAGTAATTCTAAAAATGAGTTGGAAAAAGGAATAAGAAGACAGAAGCCAAAGAGTCATGACTTTTCACTCCAAATTCCTTGTGAAATACAAACAGACATGTGGGAATTTCTATATATAATATCAATTTGATAAGCTCAAAGAAAGGATAGAGAGAAAATATAGAGAATGCAGAATATAGAAGAATAAGGAAAAGAAGATTAAGAGAAGAAGAGTTGAAAAGAGAAGCTACAGAACAGAGCTGATATCTGAAGTAAATCAACAAACATTCAGTTTGATAAATTGAGGAAGTTAGAGCTTCCCTATCAAGTTGCAGCTTGATAGCTGTCAGTTGTATCTGACTGAGGTTGAAGCCTCCTATAGGTTGGTGCCTGCAGAAAGTTGAAGGGAGTTGGTGCTTCCTTGCAAGTTGTAGCTTGCAGAATTGAGGTTGGAGCCTCCTGTAGGTTGGTGCCTGTAGAAAAATAGTGGTGAGAGGGAGTTGGAGCTTGCCTTTGCATCACAACAATAATAAGATGTGGTTTTATCCCTTTATGGGTTTCCACTTATATCTGGTGTCTCTGTGTATGATATTTATGTATTGATCTGGTATGTATCATCTGCTTAATACTTGATGCTCTCATATTAAGTCTACTGTTATATTATACTAATACCTGCTGCTTACATTCTAAGATTACTCACACATTAAATTGAGATGAAATGAAGGTGTAAATAAGTTTAATGAAAATCTTTAAAAGATCACGAAAGGTGTTAAAGCTGATTCACCCCCCCCTCTCGGTTTAACTAAAGGTTCGACACTTAATGCTCTGCTCTTCGGTTAGCCACCTCTTCTGCCTTACCTCACCTGCCTGACATGTCCTCCACGGCGGTCTCAATGTTCGGGAGGGTCATCAACTACTAGCTCTCTAGCATAGTGTGATCTGTGGCTGACCCTAACTCCCTCTCACCGACAGAAGGCAGTCACTTGTCAATAGTCGCTTTTATCCTATTTTTTCAGTTTTTTTTATCTGCCAAGGTGTAAAATATCCATGGATGAAGAATTGGTTGACTTCTCATTTGATTCCTCCCCATAAAAATCTATCTGGGCTAGCCCACCACATCAGTTCCTTGGGATGGAGACGGATTCGACACTTGATGAACCTTTTCCCAGAATATTCGCATCGTTGCCTCCTCTATCGGATGGTAACCGCTATTCGTCCTCTATTTCCTCGATTTTCTCCCCTCTTCCTAGTCTTATGCCCTTACTGGACTCTATTGTTGGTACCACATATTTTGGCTGGCTTGACCCACATGCTCCACCTGATCCCCTGACTTATCCATCCCCTAATTCCCTCCTCTTTCCTGAATGCTGCCTTAACCCTTGTAACCCTCTCACCATGCTGAATCCCTATACCGGAGGTTTGTCGAGCTTCTCATTTTCTCTCGCTACCCGTCTCTAGTCCAGAGGATTTTTCTCATTGACTCTCCTACGCTCCCTTCTGGCTCATTTGTCATTTTTGCGGCTCTTTCTGTCCATGATGCGTCTAAGGTTTCTCCTCCCACGCAATATCCCCCCGACTTTGAATCTGGATCGCGCTCTCCTCTGTCGAAGGAGTCGATGGTTTCGACTCAAACAGATAGGTCGTCTCTGCCTAGGGAGGGAAATCCTCGAGATCAAGATGGAAATCACAAAAGGGATCCAATAAATCAAAATTCCCCAATGTAAAGGATAAAAATCGGGTGTTGGTGGTTGGCAAGGGAATTAGATTGGATGATATCATGGATAGAACAGGTATGGTTTTGGTTGGCAGGGTTAAAGGTCAAAATTACTCTATTGATCATCTCTGAAAATGGGCTGAGGATATCTAGGGTCACGCTATTGATGCCCTTCCATCAATCTGCACTATGCAAAAGGGTTGGTTCGCACTTTGTTTCACTTGGGACGAACATTCCAACTGGGTCCTATCTCACTTATAGAACATTGAAAAGGCCCCTATTTCACTGAAGCGTTGGTCTCCTTTATTCGACCTTGAACATGAACAATTGGGTGTTGGCCCTATACAAGTATGTCTTCCAGGATTGCATCTCGAACTATAGACCAAGGATTTTTTCCGACTGATTGGGGAAGATCTTGGTCAATACGTAGAACATGAAAAAAAATTCCTGGAATCTAGTAGGATGACCTATGCGCGCATATTATTTTATATGGATACTCGAGAGGGTCTGGTGGAGAACATGATCCTACACTACAGGGGTTTTGTCAGAAATCAAATGCTAGATTGTGAGGGAGTCCCCTTTCGATGTCGTTAGTGTCATTAGGTTGTTCATGTATACAAAGATTTCCCACTTCTTATTCCGCGGAATCTGGAATTCGGTGATCCACCTCCTTCGTCAGCTCCTGCCTCGGAACCTCACATCTCGACCCATCAAACCACTACTACACTTGATGGCTTGGCATCCAAGAAGGCCACACATTATGTCGTGGATGATAGACAAACAAGTGGGGCAGTTTCAAGGTCACATCACCCATCTTCTTCGGCTCCTTCGTGTATTTCTTCCCTTTCCCCTCATACTACTTTCTTTATTTCAAATACCTCTGTTCCATTTTCATCCGTTGTCACTTGCTTGGGCACCCTCTCTCCGGTGATTCATATGAAAACCATAACCTGTCCGGCGATATCTCTCCGTGTGTTTTGCCTGATTCATTCCCCTACCTTACCATCTCAGGGTGACTCCTCAACTTCCAGCATAGGTCATCGTTAATTTCTTCGATCCTTGACTCGTACATCATCCGGACCTTTTTTCCTAACCAGCCATGGCACCGGACTGGGCCCTCTATCCCCATCTAAATTTCCTAAAATTACCCATGGACGAAATTTACTTATCTCAAAGGCTATAAACCAAGCTAGCTTGGACATTGTCGCTGACCGACAGCTATATCTTGAAGGGGTCCTTAGAGCAGCCCATGCCCCATCCATGGTTCCCCCATGAAGTTTTTATCATTCAATTGTCGAGGGTTAGCTAGCCCCTCAAAAAATATAGCCCTAAAACATTTGATTTTATCAGACTGTCTTGGCATCATTTTTCTACAAGAAACGAGGATGGGAACTTGTCTAGAGGTTGAGCACCAACTGGCTACCATATTCAAGGGATGGACGTTTCATGCCATTAGTGCACATGGCCATTATGGGGGTATCGCTCTTGGATTCAACTCCAGGACTGAAATTATCCAACATCTGGGGACACCTCAACTACCTTGTGGCTAATATTTTCTCTGAGGAACTCGGGGTTCCACTTAGGATCATTAACATATATGGGCAATGTCACAACCATGCAATCTTTTGGAATTCCTTGATGAATCAGTCCTTCATGATATCGAATAACCTCATTATTGGGGGCGATTTGAACTTCTCCGTGGGCAGGGTGGAATGTTTGGGCCATCATGCACATGAGGACTCCCTATCGAATTTCTTCCTTCGTCTTATTGATTCGCATAACCTCATTGACATTGATCTGAAAAAACTCCTTCCCACTTGGAGGAACCAACGCGTTGGGGAGGATGTGATTGCTCAAAGAATAGACCGTTCTCTGATTAAGGAATCCCTCCTGGAACACTTCTCACGATTCAAGCAATGGATCGGTTCGGGAGGCCAACCAGACCACCATCCCATATTCCTCCAGAGGGTTGGACACTTTGACAAGCCCAAAGCCCATTTTAAATTAAATTCAACGTGGCTCAAGGAGGACTTTCGAAGCATAATGAATGATAACTGGAGGAAGTGTGATCCTACAAAACAAAGATCGGTGGCCTCACAATTCAATGAGAACCTGTGCAACATTAAAATAAAAACCCTCAAATGGCTCAAAGGGAAACGACAGAGGGACGAGGAAGCCCTAAGGATGATCGAATTTGAACTTGATAAGTTGGAACAACCTGAGGGGTGGGGATATCTATCACACGAATCAAAACTCCACCATATTCAACTTAAGAGAGAGAAGAGTCGACTGTTGAAAGCCAAGGAAGCAACATGGAGGCTTAAGAGCAGAGCCATCTAGTTACAAGTTGGGGATGATAATACAGAATTCTTTCACCAATTCAGAAAGGTCGGGAGAGCTTACAATACCATTTAGTCTCTCAAAGATGATGCTGGAAATTTTGCTACAAATTTTAAGGTTTTAGCCAGACTCAACGTGCGGCACTTTAAATCCCTGTTCTTTGCTCCTCAACTTGCCTCTTTGGGGTAAATCATGCAAACAGAGCAAGTCTTCCTCGGTTTTGTCTCTGATGAAGACAATGAAGAGTTACAACATCTTGTATCCCCTTCGGAATTGGAATTTGTATTACACTAGTTCAAAAAGGATAAGAGTCTAGGACCTGATGGATGGACTATCGAATTCTTCCTCAACTTTTATGAACTTATTGGACATGATCTCCTAAATGGTGTTGATAAGATAAGATAAGATAATTATATTTATGTCCAACGAATGACCACAAAAGTAGGTCAACGGGACTACAAAGTACAATGATGTTGATACAAGGAGGAGTACCAAAAGGTCTCCTATATAAAGAGCAAGAAATAAGAGATATAGCAAGAAAAACATAATGCCTGAAAACCAAAATGAGGAAAGTCCCGGACTCCAAGTGCAGAGGGCACAAGATAATTGTCCCCTAAATCTCTCTCCTAACACTCGAGGTCGAATGCAAAAAACTCAATATGGAGTGTTGTCCCAAGGGAGGGCTAGGGGAGGCTCTGGAGCCTATGCTACGTCGTTGCCGAGAAGAAGTGATATGTCGCTAATGACTGGGCGATCTCAACTGCCTGCTAGTAAGAGATCTAGTCTAGTAATGACTCAGAGGTCCCTGTGCTAGGGAGATGGCCCCTCTAGCCCGCATTGATATAGAGTTTGAGGAAACAATGTTATTAACTTGTCGCTTCGTGCCTCTTGCTGACGGGAGCACTGTAAAAAATGACGTAATCTACTGCACAGGATCTGCTCTAGGAGGAGGCTAGAGAATCTATGTGCGAAGTCTCGTGGCCTCCTGTATGTACAAGGCTAGACATCTCTGGTCTGGGTATCGAAAGAAGCTAGACAAGGTCTGGATCCCTCTAAACAAGCAATGGAATATCCCATGAATCTCATAGTAAATGGGGCAGCGGAAGATGAAGTGCTCCTCCGACTCAGTCTCTCAGAGGTGGCACAACTGGAAAATCTTGTCTAACCGTGCAATCTGATGGTCAGTGTCAATCCGCAGTTTATGAGAACCTACTATGATCTGACCCAAGGGAATCCGAAGTGTGTGCATCCAATGGCGAAGCATGTAATGGGGCCGAGACCATCTCTCAACAACCTGAAGTGCTCAGCGTAGAAAGCCATCTTCGGACGTAACCCATCCTGAGGGTTTATCCAAATAACTTGTACATATTTCCTGTAAATATCCTCTCGGATGATTTGATTCATCTCTTTTTTGGTTGGTAGGAGGTGGCCTAGTGCACACAAATAATACTTGAATGGAGGGAGTTGGTCTATCTTGATACCAACTGAAGCAAGGAGATCTGAGACTCCAACATACCAACATCGGGATCGAGCCAAAGGACTCGCTACTGCAATGGACTCAGATGAAAGGTAGGCCAAGTATGGATATTGGTCCTGCCCCTTCGCTGCATCCGCAAACCCCCGAACACGGTGAAGAGAGATGATACCAAACATTGTCTCGAGGAGAAAGGGGTGAGCTTTAAACTCTGCAAGAATGATGGGCTGAGGAACTATCTGCTTGCACTGAATGATGTGACGAAGAAGGGTACTCTGCACTCTCTCTGTAGACGACCAATCAGACTCTAGTAAGCTAGGACCCCAAACCTCGAAACCATATAGAACTGTGGGTCAAACAAGACTATCCATTAGTGACATCTTGGCTGGTATGTCCTGAAAATGATTCTGAAAACATTGTCTCTCGAGAAGGGCCAAGGATCCATAGCCCTTGTTGATTCGAGATGGAGTGCAGGCCGCAAGCTAAAGTGAGGTTCTGTGAATAGTACCCCCAGATAGGTGTATGAGCCGGTGATCTCAATCTCCTCTCCTATGAAAAAGAAATGGAGGTCACAAAGGAACTTCTTCGACGTGTTGAAGATCATAACCTTGGTTTTACCTAGGTTAACCGTCAACTGTCGAAGATCACTGAAAAGGGCCAGGGCATCCAGCTGCCTCTGCAATCCGTCAGGGGATGGGGCTAGAAGTTCCATGTCATCTGCAAACAACAAGATAGAAATCAAGACATGATGTAGAAGGCAACCATCACTGTCCTGGATGTGTTCACGCAAAAAGGACTCCAGCTTGTCAATATAGATCCCAAATAGTGTAGGGGACAAGGGACAACCTTGTTTTACCCCAATAGTGCTCCGGATAAAATCTGATAGCCCATGTACTGTGCGCACATGACCAAGGACCGACTCATATAAGCGCATGATCGCTGACAAGAGGGTTTCTGAGATGCCAATATCTTTGAGTCTCTGGAATAATTCTTCTCTAGGGACCAAGTCAAAATCTTTTTGAAAGTCTACAAAACAACAATAGACTTTCGAAGAGTGATGTCGTGCCTCCTCAATGATGGCCCTAAGTGTAAGGATGTGGTCAATAGTCTGGTGCTCAGGTCGAAATCCAGCCTGTCCTCTAGCTCTAAGTTGTTTCCACTCAAGCTCGTTGGAGATTTTGAGGTGGAGAGATGTAGCATATAGTTTGGAGAATGTGTGGCCCACCATGATAGTCCTATAATTGTTGAGATCTGAGCTGGGACCCGATTTGTGTATCGGGTGAATGATGTGCTGAGACCATGTCGATGGGAAGCCTGTCCAGACCACATGGTTGAAGAGATCAACCAAGTAGGTAACTAGAGCACGAAGACCGTGTTTAAATAACTCTACCTGGGAACCATCCTCATCTGCTGCTTTGCTGTTGTTCATCAGCCAAATGGCCTCTTTGATGACACTATCTTAGAATATGAAACTTGAAGAGGGCGGAGAGGTCACCTAAATCTGGGTTGCCCTGGGATGTCATAGAGGGTGGACACATGGGAGAACATGGACTGGGGGTTAAGGTCGGAGGGGAGGGAAGAGTGGCAGGGGAGGACAGTACGCCAGAAGTGTCTAGGGGAGTGAGCAAGAGAGGTACACAAGTCACGTCTTCTCTGGGAGACAAAGAGATGTTTCTTGCGATGGAGGAGGCGACGATATGAGGCTTTGGTATTGGGGTAGGAGGGGTGAGTATGAATGAATGCGTGTCGAAGCTGGCGGTGGAGAGCTTTGCATTCCTCATCATACCATCGATTCATAGGGCGAG
>JAXQQM020060830.1:0-48743 GCA_034641835.2 Pinus albicaulis | reverse complement strand
TGTAATATTCCCAATTAGCTTTGCTAATTGGAATATTTCATTTTTGTTTAATTTTGCCGCTTTAGCTAGAAATAATAAATAAAGTGAGAAATAAGAGGGGTTACCTCACTTTAGTCACCTCACTTTATAAAATAAAGTGTTTTTCCTAGTTGATTGACGTTACAACTTAGAGAGGGGGCCTTGGGGGTCCACATGAGTATGAGGGGGAGGCATCAGGCTGACCCAAGGTTAACTGCGCAGGCCAAGGAGAGTGAAGGACGCAGTCAAGGTTTTGGAGGGAGTTTAGCACTATAAAAGATGGGGTTCTCACCTCATTTTGGCATGCATGATTTGATATTGATATTGAGAGCTAGACTTCTGTCTGCTTCAGCACGCCGGTTGTTTAGTCGGTCTGCAGCACTGTTTAGTGCAACCGAGTGTCTCCGTTCGGAGATCTCACCCTTAGCCTCGGGGGACTTCGAGTGCCTGCCCGGGTAAGGTTATTTTCTTGGTATCACCCTTAGCCTCGGGGGACTTCGAGTGCCTGCCCTGGTAAGGTTGTCACATCATCCTCGCCTGGTAACAGCGTGCCAGCATTTCTCTGCGGAGATTTGGAGGGGAGAAACCCTCTTCTTGAGACCGCGCGTATCCGTAGAGATAGGACGCCGATCCGTAGGTGACTTGCATCCACAGAGGACTCGGACCGAATAGCGAGGACGTGCATCCACCGACTGCGCGCAGAGGACGCGCATCCGGAGTGGACAGGGGCAGCAGTATCCGGCCTTGGAGGACGGCAGATCCGGAGAGATAGCAAGATTCCACTGAGGACGCAGATCCGGAGAGATAGCAAGCATCCGGAGTTAGGAGTGACTCGCATCCAGCCAGACCGGGGCAAACAGGGACGCACAGACCGCCGTGGAGGACGCCGGACCGGTGAGCAGGTTCTCGTGTAGGTTTGCCAGCTGCTTTCGTTATTTTCAAATTTCCTAGGAGTGGCTGCTATCATCCGAGGATTTCCAGGCCGGCCAAGCCATTCTGGCTTTCTCTGCGCTGTCACTAACAGAGACAGCGTTTTCACTTAGTGAGGGCTGACTGGTGGTGGAGCATCAGTTTCACATTTTCTGGGGTTTGTCTGGAGGATTGAGATCAGCCATCTGTCTAGTTTCCAGCTCATAGTTCCAGTGCATTCCAGCAGCAGTTCTTCATAGCAGTTCTTCAGCCAGCTAGGACGCTGTCCTTATTTGCAACCATTATTTGTTTAGAGAGGGTCTCCACTTGCCTAGGGCAAGGATAGGTGCACTCATTCTGATTATCTTGTACTCCTATCTATGTGTTCTGAGATTAATAAAATGGCTTAGTATTCTGGCATTCTATGTGTACTTGTTCCATTATCTGGTTCCAGCATTTGGTTTATATATATCTGTCTGGTATATTTCTGTGTATTACTGGTTATTTCCCTTTGGGGATATTACAGTGGTATCAGAGCATAGATCTGGCTCAGCCTGTGGTGCTAGCAGTCTATGACGCCCGGGGATAACCCCTACATCTACCTGGCGAACGCACCAAAAGCCCAGACTGTTAGTGAGGGTGAGGGGCCCAGGTGTTAAGGGTGAGCTCAACAGCCCACCGGAGCATCTCGGGACGGGGACCGTCGCACAGTCCCCCAATTACACAGACCCCGGCAGCGTGTCAGGGCCCACCGGAGCCTCAACAGGATGGCTACCCTAAACAGGGATATTACAGCCCACCACGCTCCGCGAGTCTCGACCTCGAGACCTCGGCTCTGATACCAAGTAGCCTCAACCGCTACACCAAAAGCCCGGACTGTTAGTGAGGGTGAGGGGCCCAGGTGTTAAGGGTGAGCTCAACAGCCCACCGGAGCATCTCGGGACGGGGACCCTCGCGCAGTCCCCCAATTACGCAGACCCCGGCAGCGTGTCAGGGCCCACCGGAGCCTCAACAGGACGGCTGCCCTAAACAGGGATATTACAAATTGGAGGACGCAGATCTGGAGAGATAGGACGCAGATCTGGATAAGGAGGACTCAGCACCCCTAGTATCCGAGGTGGGGGCCTCGGATGCAGGCGGGAGACGCGCAGTCCGGCGAATCTAGCCTTGGAGGACGCAGTCTGGAGAATGGGGCCCAAGTCCCCGGAGATGGAGGACTCGAATCCGGCGGATGCGGGGCGGGGGGGCGGAATCCGGTCGGGGAGGCCCGATTGATGGCTTGAAGTCTTGTGTTTGGTTTGGCGGCGTTTTCCCGAGTGTTTCCGTACGAGGAGTTGGTCATCTCATGCGAGACTTGTGGCGGCGTTTTCATCATCTTCTTGTTGTCACTAGCGGAGACGAAGATTTCACTTGTGAGGCTTGGTAGTGGTGGAGCATCAGTTCCCCACATTTTACGGGGTTGTGTTTGGGGGTTTGGAGGATGGAGATCGGCCATCTTCTATTCCGGCTCATAGTTCCGGTGCATTCCGTAGCTTGAGTTCTTCTCTGAGTTCTTGACACTACTGGGCTTGTCCTTATTTGCGGCCATTATTTGTTCTGAGAGGGTCTCCACTTGCCTAGGGCAAGGATAGGTGCACTCATTCTGATTATCTTGTACTCCTATCTATGTGTTCTGAGATTAATAAAATGGCTTAGTGTTCTGGCATTCTATGTGTACTTGTTCCATTATCTGGTTCCAGCATTTTGTTTTATATATCTGTCTGGCATATTTCTGTGTATTACTGGTTATTTCCCTTTGGGGATATTACATGATAGCGATTGCTTGCTTTAGAAGCAATATGGATGGCTCTCCAAGAAGGGCTATAAGGAGACCTACACCTAGGATTGAGGATTATTTCTTGGTGAGAAGTGCCCTAGACCAAAGGATCCTAAAGGAATAAGGTTTCCAAGCAATCCTTGTGAAATTTTGGGTGACAAGGTTGTGGGACATCAAAGAAACCCTAGTGGACCCGAACGAGGTCAAGGGTTTAGGATGAAACTTCAAACAAAGGGGCTTGACCAAGTGGGGGAGGAGATGAAGGATCAAAAGATTGCGTTTGACATGAGACTTTAATACAATGATCCTTGATCAAGCAACTAACCAAAGGAAACCTAGGGAGAATAGTTTGCAAGCTTGGGCTTGCCAAAACTCGAGATTCCACAGTCGAAATAGCTTCAAAATTGGAGGTCCTTTCAAAAGTAGGCCAGCGCAGCTCTACACCAAATTTCACCAATTTTGGATGGATACAAAAGCTTTCGTGTGATGCCCTAGGAAGCCTACTAGGGTAAGGGCTTAGAAAGAGAAAAGGAGGTGAAAAATATGTTCGTTTCGGTGATCACTAGGAAAAGTCTAGTGCCTAGCCAATTGGGAGAATGGAGTCAATATGATTCAATGTTCAGAGATGCTTATACCCAATCAAGGAGTTCCCCAGCGACTTCGCATGGCCTTAGAGGCAACAACTAGGCTACTAGGAAAATTTATACTTCTTTGATGCTACAATTGATGAATTATCAAGGCAATTATGAATAATCATATACCCCTAGGACATTCATTCATTATACTTTGCATAAACATATGAAAAAGCCCTCACAAAGACAAGATAAAAAATATTCGCATTTCATTAAGGCAACTACACCAGCGTCAAGCGCAAAACATGACAAAGAAACCATGTAAAAGACACTTACAAGTATAGCAAAAGTTTCCAATCACCAATAGAGACAAAAATCGAAGCTCCAAGATAAGCGATAAGTCTTTGCGAACATCAAAATGCATTAAAATTCTAATTCGTCGATCAATAAGCCTAGCGAAATTCTCAAGAAGAGATACAAGTCCAAAACCAAGTGTTGATCAAATGAAATAATCATCACATCAATATATATTATATGTCCTCCCTACGGGGTTCAATTTTCCTCATAAGGCCTAATAATGTCCCAACTAATAAAATAATGTGCCGAAATAACATTCCTAGGTGACAGGCCCACCAAGATAGCTCCAAATACAGAAAGATAAAAAAGATTTAAAAAAAATAAAAACCTCCCAAGAGGGCAAAATAATAGATACAATAGGTCGAAGGACCATTGAGGAGGCCTAGTGGAGTCCAATGTGTGCCAAGATGAATGAATGAGCTCCAAACATAGTGATAAAGGGGGTTGGGCCTTGGCCCCTTGATATCCAAGCAAAAAACCTATGGTATGCCCAAGTGGCTATGCAGGCACAAAACATCCTCATGGGTCTCCAAATGGATCGAACAAGCCTGTATCCCATCTGTAAAGGTTGGAAGAATGATGCAAGCCCTCCCATTGTCTCCCATGACAAGACAAATTCTCATCAGGGCTCTAGATCAGCTATCAAGTGTGTGGTGCAAAAGTGGAGCAGGTTGGGCAAGGTGGTCCAAGTGCATCATCATCGTCTAGTAGGTGGAACACGAGCAAGCAATGAATGAAACTGAAGGATCCCATGAACTGGAAATCTGCTCTCTACTATGGTGGAGACACATGGCTCTCAACGCTCACCCTACCAATGCCAATATGACTCTCTAGAGGGCTTGGTCCCTATATAGGGAGACCAAACCCCAAAGGAAGACCCACCTGCAATCCTGTATAAGATCCAATGCGTCCCCTCACCTTCAAGTACTACCAAACATTAGTGCAATTGAGTAAATGAGCTTACAAATCATCGAACCAAGTGGACATTTCATAGTGACATGCCCTTCCATAATGGGCTTCAGAACGTACAAGTGTCTCCAAGTTCAAGAAGAAGGTTAACCGGCGACCCTATTAAGTGGTTTTAGTCTCTAAGGGGGGCCATGTCCATGGTACATCCATCAAATAGCAGGTGGAATGTGAAATAATGATGGAATGGAGTGGGGCATAAGGGGAAGGCTCCAAGCCACATGCCAACGGGAAGCCCACACTTGGGTATATGAATGTAGGAGAGAGCAATCATGGTACATGAGTTACCCCAACAATTGTTTTTCCACCCTTCTTCATATGTAATATATAGCAGTGAATACCCCCTTAAGGTGGGGCAACTCATCGGCCACCAAGGGTTGGGACAATCATGGGTACCTTAATGATGTAAGGGGCCAATATGAGGGGCCCTAGGAACCAGGGTGATGGCCATGATGATAGGGGTAGAGCGAATGTTTGTCTTTTTCCCACATGCTAAATTTGTATGCCCCAACCATCTTTTGCTTTTTATGGTACATTTCCTATTGAGAGTGGCCAAATTACGTTTCTTCTTTTCTTTTAGCTGCATCAACCTTTGGGGCATCGTTCTAAGCCCGACCAAAGGTGTGGACAAGGGGAGGGGGAGGCTAATTGCTTGTGGACCCAATGGACAAATGTGGACCCGGATGGGAAATATGTTGAATGGAATTATAATGAGCGGAGAGGTGTGATGTGTTTGGTGTTGGGAAGCGGAACTGCGTAACCAAAATCAGGGTTTCCCATGTAGTGGCACCCCTAAAGCTAGTAGCAAATAAAGGAGATCCCACGATACTAGGATACAAGGTTAACCATCAAATTGGACAAAGGAGACAAGAGTACAAACCAAGCCCACTCTTTCTGTCGAATCCCCCCACTAATCCATGCCCAAAAGTGTCCATGATAAGTAAACAAAATACCCACTATACAATGAAAAGCCATACCTTCGGGGTTGGAAGGCCCACCTTCAAACATACAATCATAATAGATGGGCAAGGGAGCATATGGCTAGCTCAGGCAGCAGAGATAGTGGCACAATGAACTATCTGGTGGTTGCAAGGGGTTGTTGGTTGCTAGCTGAGGGTCGTCTAGGAAAAAAATTTCTCCTATAAACACGACCCATGGGTGGTGGGTAACAGGTATAGTTTTATAGAACATTAAATCTAACCCAAGTTCAAGAAAATTAACATGGTATCAGAGCAGTAGTCCCTAAGTACGAAACCAAGGGCATTTGACACAGGTACCAATTCAAGAAATTGTAAGCCTTCAACAAGCAAGTGTTTAAGGGGTTTAGTCCACCATGGCTACTAGTGTTCAATATGAAGGAAGATTGGAAGGATCCTCAAATTATCTTCAATGAGAATTATAATCACAGTTGAGGAAAATAAACTATGGAGCCTCGTAAATACCATAGTTGGTCCACAAGTTTCAAATCCAATTGCCCTAGATCTGCATGAAGTGAAAGAAGAAAAGTGAAAGAAGAAAGGGCGCAAAGGATTATTATGGATGGAGTTAAATACCACCTAATTCCACATCTATACGAAAAGAAGACAACAAAAGAAATGTGGGATGTGCTCACCAAGTTGTACCAAAGAAATTATTAGAGTCGAAAGATAGTACTGAAGAACCAACTACATAGTATTAGAATGTCCAACGGTCAAGGCGTGGCCTCCTATTTGACCAGGATCACTCAACTACGAGATGAGATGGTGGTTGTAGGAGAAATAATACTTGAACCATAACTAGTGCATATAGCCTTAAATGGCTTTAAAAAATAGTGGGATGTGTTTGTCAAATGCATCATGGGTCAAAAGTATCTTCCCAATTGGGAAAGAATGTAAGACGACTTCATTCAATAAGCGATCCGAGAAGGGGCTCAGTGTGGTGACCAAAGGAAGAAATTTGAGGAGGAATAAAATCTTTCCCTAATTAGTAAGGCAAGATGAGGGCAAAGAAAAGGCCAATTAGTGGACTTCTAAGGAAAAAAGAAGAAGGATCCTAGCAAGATAAAGTGTTTTTCTTGTCATTAGCCAGGGCTCTTCTCTAGCCAATGCCCTAACAAGAAAAGGGGAAAGCAGAAGAAGAAGGTTGCTGCTACAGCTGAAGTGGATGAATTTGTAGCCAGATTCGAAAATGAGTTTTCACTCATATCTTGTCTCTCGAGTTCAGTAGCCACCAATGTGTTGTATATTGATAGTGGTGTTTCTAGCCACATGATGGGAGTGGAGTATTTCACCTCTTGAAGGAGAAAGAAATGGGCTTCTACATAAACTTGGGGACAATGTCAAAAACAAGGCAACTAGAGTTGGCATTGTCAAGTTTCAAAGGGAGTCTCATAAACCCTTGTTGGTGGAAGATGTGTTGTATGTTCTGAGAATGACCAAAAATCTGACTTATGTTGTTACCTTAGAAGACAAGAGTGACATTGTGATCTTTGAGGATGGAAAAGTAACATCCAACCTAAAGATTCCAGGGCAACCAAAGTGATAGGAGTCAGAAAAGGTAACCTATTCAGACTTCAGTTTGAGCCTGCGTAAGCATTTGTAAGTTGTAGTTGATAGTGATACTTGGGCAAGTTGTGGCACAAGAGGATAAGTCATCTACACCATGGAGCACTCAATGTACTCAAGGAGATTGTGACAGGACTACCAAAGTTCAAGGTCGAGCAGCATGATGTGTGTAAGGGTTGCGCACTGGGCAAGTATGCCAAGACCACCTTTTCGAGTAGCAACACTAGGGCCAAGGGCATTTTGTACCTAATTCACTCAGAAGTGTGTGCGGGCCCATGCCAGCAATGTCCTTAAGCGGATACCACTATTATGTGACCTTCATAGATGAATTCTCTAGGAAGACCTAGATATACTTCATGAAGAAGAAGTACAACGTTTTCTTTCAGTTTAAAGAATTTAAAGCCCCTGTAGAAAACCAAATAGGGAGAAAGATCAAGACACTCGAATCCGATAATGGAGGCGACTATACCTTGAAAGCCTTCAAGGACTTCTATGCACATGAGGGTATCAAAAGAGAGGTGACAATTCCATATAACCCTCAACAAAATGGGTTTGTGAAGCAAAAGAACAGGCCTATTATTGGAGCAGCCATGGCTATGCTACACGATTAGGAGTTGCCTATGTTTTTATGGAGGCTTGCATCACTATTGTTTTTTTGCAAAATCAGAGTCCACATAAAGTGTTGGGCAGAATGACACCTAACGAGGCTTTCACAGGAAAGAAACTAGATTTGTAATACATTTGCATCTTTGGTTGTTGTATACAACCATGTTCCTTTAGAAAAGAGGACCAAATTAGAATCTACTACAAAAAAGGGAATTATTGTTAAGTATAGTGAGACCTCAAAAGCTTGTATGATTTACATTCTTGCACTCAAGAAAATAGTGCTACACAAGGATGTGAAGTGTGAGGAGCAGATGGCTCTCAAGAGTGTTGATTTTTCAAGTGCAAAAATATACTAGCACTTTATTTTTGAAACTTGATAATTACTTCCAATGATATAGATGATTATTTAGCACTTGAAAGTATCATTAAGCAATTACACATTCAGAAATTCAACCATAAATACAATGAAGCAGTAGAAATCACAATGCACAATAGAGACACAATGTTTACGCTGGTAAAACCCACGTGGAGGAAAAACCAGGAAACCTTCTTCTTATAGAAATATTCAGTTCAACAACAGATACGTCAAATTTAATGCTTATGGTCACACTCACCAGCAAGATACTATCACAAGAAAACCACAAAGATGCCAAGTCAGACCTCCTTTATTTGTCCATAAAATCCTTCTTGAGTAACTTGATCAAGGTCTATGATGGAGGCCTAGTTTCTGGCTTCCTCTTTCATAGCCACACCTCAACAAACTCAAGCTTGTACACTGCTTCAACCCATAGGAAATTTTGACTTGATGGCAGGCTTCTTCTCCACAAGAACTCGGGCTTCTCCACAGAGGTATATACCACAGATTTCAGTCTTCTTTACAAAGTATGTGCAGCCCTCTTCCACAGAAGATATACCACAGATTTGTGTTGGCTTCCATGGAGATATACTACAGAGTTTCATGTTGAAAATGTAGCTAGTTTCGGTCTTCATAATTGTTGTTGTACTCATTTCAATATGTATCTTATGTAACAAACAAAAGAAGAAAAGAAAAAATTATTATTTTAAAGCATGGGTTTCATGCTCTTTATGGATGGTCTTCTGGGTAAAAGCATGTTCTTCATGTTTCTAGGGTTTGTTAGGTCATATGATTTATTTTCATGAGTCAAAAGAGTCAACATCATGTTTATAAGACCCTTCTAGGCAAAATATATGTTGTAAAATAATTTATTTTGAGTCTAGAATGTCCTAGAAACCTCCAAAGTACAAGTCGGCCCTGGAATATTCAAGTCAGTGTTGAGTAAGTTGTCACTGATGACAAGCAACAGGTGTAGCAAGAGCAGCGAGTGCATGATGAGATGCGGTTGCTGAAGCAGATATAAATGATGGTGTTGCAAAAACCCTAATTGCAAGATGAAACCATAGTTATAGGGTTTGGATCCCTTATGCAGGTTCAGCTGATGTTTGGATCAAGGTTGCGAGGGTGCATCTCACCCCCCTTGAACCCACACTTGGAGCGTGCTCTCGCAGGGAGCGAATTTCAGGAGCAACCACGGGAGCGAAATTTTTGCTCCCTAGCCTTTTTTGCAAAAACATTCCAAATGCAATTGTTTTTCAAAGAAACAATAATTTTTGAGTGGGGAAGCCTAATGATCAAGCCTATGGCCCTAGTATTGATATGTGATTCATGGTAATGCTCAATTCCTAAAGTAAAAGTGACGCTCCTTAATCTTCATTTTCATCCTTTTACTTAAATTTTTAACATTACCATGAAATGACTCAGCATGTTTGAGAGTGGTTTCGACCTCATTGGATTTCATATGGAGAAAGTAGAAATTTAGATCTCATTCAAAATCCAGCAGACTTATCAATTTTTCAGGATTTCTTGATTGGGGGGATTGCAATGTTTCCATTGGAATTTGTCATGTATTAGGGTATGGAACTCGTATTTAATAAAGAGCACAAATCCCTCTATGTACCTTAATGCTAGTGACATTGGTTGTCAAACTCCTCTATCATGACCTTACAAAAAATGTACCCATCACTCAAACAAAATCTTGACTTGACATGCTATGTTTTTCTATAATGCTTAGAGGGTGATATTAATGACAAACATCCCTATACAGATCCAGAGGTAATGACAAAGATACCTCTGGATATTAATGCTTAGAAGGTGATATTAATGACAAAGATCCTGATTTTCCAACAAGACTCAAAAATTAGACATATCTCGTGGCGGCAAGAGGCCCAAGCATTAGCAATAGATAATAGAATTACTTGTCTTTTCTAGTTTCTATTGGTTTTTATAACTGTTGACTCTTTCATATTTATATTTTTTGTAAACAATATATGACACTTTAAGTTTGCAGTTTGAAGTTTGAAGTTGGTAATTATAACTCATTGGTAATGAATTATGAACATGATGCTTCGTGAAAGTTGTAAGTTGTTTCATTTCATGTTAGAATTTTTATATAATTTTGGTGATCAATGATGATAAATGTTATGCATTGAATTTTGAAAGCTTGAAACTTTAAGATTGATGAACCATGAGACTCGATATGTTGTACCTTACTAACTTGTGGACGTGGTTGATGAAGAGTACTTCTACATGATTGATGTTATATGGTTCAATCTATGTTTTTATGCTTTTTATATATAACTCATCATTCTACATGCTTGTGTTGACATATATGCATCAAAATATAGCTTTCTTTCATCTCTCTTGGTGTTCCTTATTCGTGTTCCGATCTATACGCATTTCTTGAACCGCTCCAGCGCTGCTTGCTTGTTGTTCACCCAACCAGTTCGATCCTCATCCATCCTCCCAATTGGTTCTTCTAAGACAGAAAATATATATTATATAAAAATTCGCTCCTGATTCGCTCCCGAACCGAGAGCTTTTGAAAATGTCACTCCCCTCTCCCCCTCCCAAGTAAGCTTGGTTTGGATCCCTTATGCAAGTTTAGGTGATGTTTTGAGGTCACGAATATTGTTGATGTTCAAGTTGGATGATGAAGGGTGTTGCAAACCTAGCCACCAAATGAAACCATAGTACTAAGGTTTGGGTTCCTTGGACAATAAGGATGCCCTGTAGTTATTGAAGTTTTTTAGGTATTTTGGCTTGGAACCCTTTGCAGATGGATTTTCCTCGTCTTGTCGATTCTGGTGGAATGTGGAGCATCCTGTGGGCCTTCACGGTTGGTGAGTGTTGAGGTTTTGTGTATTTGGGGTAGCATCAGTTGTGCTCTAGGTCCCAAATTTTGAGGAAGGACTAGAGTTCACTTGATCTACAAGACCCAGAAATGGATTTGGGAAATTTCATCTGGTTTAGGAGATATTGAATTAATTAATTATTTTAATGTATTTCCTAAGTTAAAACTTAGGAAAATAAAATAATTAAAGTGAATTTAATTAAACATGTGATGAAATTGTCTTAAGTCACACAGATCAAGCTTTCTTTTAATCCTAGCCATTGATTAAAGATTTAATCTTGGTCGTTGATTTGTCAACAAGAAAAGTATAAAGGAAAGGCTTGGGGTCATTTGTAAATTACACAGAGGCAAAGCACTGAAGCTAATCTGAGATTCTAGGGCAGGGTTGCTAAGAATTCTCAGAAGTGTTTCAGTTGCAGAGAGGGGAATTTAGACCAAGGGGATGATCCGATCTGGGGGTCTAGAATACACAAGAAGCAAAGAAGAGATTAGCAAGGACAGCACAAGGCAGTAGCGGCAGCAGCAGTAGCAACAGCGACAGACAGCAGCAGTAGCAGCAGCGTCTTTCAGGGGTAGCACTGGGGTTTCTAGGCCTAGATCTGGCTGAGTTCTGTAAATCCCGTTTGAGGGTGTGGATCAGACAGTATTTTTGGTCTTAGATCAGCCAGGAGCTGCAGATCTAGAGTTTTCTTTTTAGGGTTTTCCAGATCTGGAAACCAGAATTGTGTATTCATAAATATTCTTAATAATAGAGCCCTCCAGCAGCCAAAGACCGGTTTTCCCACCTTGGGTTTTTCCAAGGACAGTTTGTCCAGAAATAATTGTGTCACTTTGTCTATGTGTGCATGTGCTTATTCTAGATCTGAATTGGTAGAGATCTGTCGTGTGTTTTTCTTTGATGTTAACTTGAATTTATTCAGTTGATAACTTGTATAAGTAGGAGAAGCTTAACCGGATTAACAGTAATAATTTCTGCATAAGAATTAAGATTCATAAATTTCTACAGTGAGATGAGCCCAGTGAAAGTTGGTACACCCTAATTGAGGTTAAGAACACCAAAGGGTGATGAGGTGGCATCATAAGGGTTGGTTTCTTATGTGGCGTTTCAAATTAATTTAGGCAACAATTGGATGATGTCGCATTTATGATGTGGAAGTCACTAAATTTCTTTTAATATAGTCAAACAATCTTTTGGAGGTTCCATGGTCTAAAAAGAAAATCTAATGGCCCATAATTTGGAAGGAAATTTAATTGTAACTCCAAAGATTTAAAGTTTAAATTTCAAATTTAAAATTAGTTGACTATTCCCTCCAAAGGTAGAGGTCGACTACCTATTTTGAAGGCTCTTAGATCTATATGAAAAGACATTGTGCCTCTTCACATAATAAACAAATCCAAGGATGTTTTGCGGCAAACATAGAATTGAGGTTATGAGGAAGGTCTCTCCTTCCGCGACTTACGGAACAAGGGTTTTTGGGTTTCTTTCTTTAAATATGGGATTCGTTGGTTGTTTTGTATTTTTGCAGATGGAGTATTTACTTTCAGCGGCCTTTATTCCAGCAAAGGAGTCTCCAAGCAAGGGTTTGAATTATTTTGAGACCATCGTGTTGAGAAATCCAAGGAGGTGGTAGTTAAACGATTTCTCTTATTATGACATTATGTTGTGATGTATTCCTTATTATTATGTGTTCTTTCAATTTATCTTTCCTTATCATCAAGACCAATGCCAAGCAACAAATAGAAGAGGACACAAGATGTAGGAACGTTGCCAGGACTAAACCCCCCCCTTTGGGGAAAACCCGGTCAAAATTCTTCCTTCAGTAGATGACCAAGACCTTTACAAACTAAAGACACCCTCCATCAAGTCATCCTTTCACTAAGTTAGCACCAAGACATCATTACCACCGAAATCGCATCACTGTCATGGCACCGAGATCTCATTGTAACATCACCAAGACTTCATTATTGTCATGGTACCGAGATCTCTTCACTGTTATGACATTGAGATCTCCTTACCGTAATGGCATCAAGTTCAAGTTTTGTGTTAGCATCGAGACCCTTATTGTGGAAGCGACGAACACTTCTTTCTGTGGATATGCTGAGATAGAGATGGCACTGAAACTGTGATATAATAGTGGCACCAAAACTGTTGTAGCCCTGAACATCAATCCACACTAATCTCAAATTGACCGTAATTTTGTTGAACTGTGATGACACTGAAATAGAGAGACCTCTTTATTGTGATGTTACTGAATCTTGATCACTATACTTACACTGAAAATATCCCACTGTAACGTCCAAACTTGTTTCAGAGATATCCGAACTTCTTGACTGTGTTTTATGCAAAATTCTCACACTTGTATTTATAGTTGTTGACCCATCATTAAAGAGCCGACATGAGTATTTCAAACAATTGTGTCTTCATATGGTGAGGCCAACATGAGTATATAGAGGGAAGCCGACTTGAAGGAGATTTCTTTGAGACCAACTTTGAAGAGGCTGACTTGATGAAGAGGTCGAGTTGATGACTTTTCTGAGGATGACTTGATGGAGGAGTCTTTGACCAATAAATGACTTTGACAACAACTTAAAGCCTACAATGGAGGCTTCACCTATAATTGAACCAAGCATGAAACCCATGCTTTAACAAGTCAATAAAATAATAATAAATTCTTTTTGACAAATATATTAACAATGAAGCCCGAACCTAGTTAAATTCTTCAACACTCCCTCTTAACTAGGGAGGTATTCATTTTTACATACAATTGAAGAGGTACATGGAATATCTCACTCTATCTATGAAGAAGTTTAGGCACCGCAATCCCATGGACTAGATTCTTGACCAGGGCAATCAATCTGAATGAGACTAAGATGGACTAAAGCTTTCAACCTCTCTAGGTACCATCAGGCTTACTTACTAACCATCAACCCAGGTATCTAGGTGTGCATCCACTCGATGCCACCCACACTACCAAACATCAATACACAGTGTCAGTCAGATGTCCTTCCAGGCAATGCTTCACTCACAAAGCCTCAACAACAAATCTCTCCCAATCAAACAAATATGCAACCAGCATGCTTATCAAACCTTCGAGAGATTCACCTATACAAACACAACCCCAATTAGTAGTACACTTTCAAAAGTACATAACCAAATACAAACCTTCGGGGTCTCGATGTTGCTTTTCAACTTATCTCAGTAGGACTACCTATCGAATCTTTGACAGAAGATTCCTTAATCATATCTTTTCTTTTCCTACTACCCATGCAGCAACATATTCTTCATTCTCCAATCAAAATTACGTTATGCCCTCCCTTTTAACCAAAGAGGTTGTTATGAATAAATAATTCATAATATAATAAATTAATAATTAATTAATTAAACTAGTAAATTAACATTAAATAAAATTAATTACGAAATGATAGGTCAAAAGGCATGTCCAATCAGCCCTCGTGACCAGTCAATGCCTATTTAGGCACACCGTCCGAGAGAATATATACCACCATTCATATTATATCAATACAATTTACATACTTACCTTACAAATACAAAATCTACATACAAACATTACAGTTACGTAATGATCTTTCGTACCATTGGTATCAAAGCAGCGATCTTCTCGCCTGGCAACAACCCCACGCCACCCTGCTGGCAATCAGGCCCTGTCGGCCTCCCATCTATCGTCTGCTACCAATCCATCTACAAACACTTGCCTACGTTGTCTCAGCAGCTTCACGCCTCCCTTCCACTTCTGCCAATCTCCTCCTCGTTTCCATTTAGACCATCCTCCTCACGCACTATTCCCGACTCGATGCATTCTGGTCAATAAGCCATCTCCTCCACGACCCCGTCTGCATCGTTCTGACTCCCATTGTGTCGCTGTCTCCCATTGTGCATGTTGTTATCCGACAGCCAACGGAGTCATGACTGCATTTCCGACAAACCGTAGTCGGGAACTTAGACGTCATTTTGGACATTGCGGGTCAACCAGTAAACGACGTGACCTTTCAATACAGTCACGTAGGCATATTTTTCAACTAATACGGTTATATATATAGTGTGATGTTTAAGGTGACAACTTCATGTTTTGGTGGATATACGTTAAAAAAAATTATATAATATATATATATATAATTTATATAATTTATAATGATATAATATATATAATTTATAGTTTATATAATTTATAATTATATAATTATATATATATATATATATTATTTAATTAAATAAAATATAAAAAAAAGGGTCCTCTAAGAAAAAGAAACAAAATGGGAAGCAACAGTAACAATGAAAATGTAAAAAATAATCCAAGACGAACTTAATAAGATAAATAAGCACCTTGACAATGTCAAGAAGATAGTTAGTAAACAAGACAAAATGGTCGATGGTTTCGTAAATTTAAAAAGCATGATGAGCTAGCACTTTGTGAAGACTAATCCACCCTCAACCATGCAAAGTCCCCGGACCTCGGAAGACAAAAATTCTCCAAACCCTGGATTTTTTAGGCACAGGTAGCTGAAAATACCGCAACTACACTTCAAAAGAGGCCAGTATTACACCAAGTCCACTGAAAGAAACCATCTTAAAATTAAAAACGAGTTACCTAACTATGATTGTAAGGACCAAAAGGGCGCAATCGTATGGGTAAATAAAATGGACACCATTTTTTTAGCAAACCCACCACTCGGTGAGCAAGAAAAGGTCATGACTGCATCCAACTACCTAGAAGTAGAAGCGAATGATTGGTTCCTGTGGTGATCTTCTAAATGTGCAGCTCGCTCGTTCAATTGGCAAAATTTTAAAAATGCCTTGCTGAAAAGGTTTCATGATGAGGAAGAGGATGATGTATACGAGATATTCGTTCACCTTAAACAGAAAGGATCGATGAGTGAATACACTCACGAATGGGAAGTGTTAGCGGTAAGGCAAAGAGGATTTTCAGATGAAGAGTTATTAAAAATCTATCGTTGTGGCCTTAAAGATTACATTCGGGAAGAATTAAAATTATGTAAACCCCAAACCATTGAAGATTCCAGACACGTAGCCATAATTATTGAAAGAAAATATAAGTTTAGAATGTCATCATTCAGGGAAGACGAAGACCAACAACAACACTCGGGAAGAGAAGAAACTAACAAATGTAGGTATTGTGGAGAAAAATGGACATCAGGACACAGATGCCTTAACAAGAAACTATATAATTACGAAGTCGAGAAAGAATTAGACTCTTCAAGTAACGAACCAGAACAGAAGATTAAAAAGAAAAATAGTTGTCGCAAATGTGGAGAACAATAGACTCCGGGACATAAATGTGAAGACGCATCCCTACGCTACTATAAAATGGTAGATGGGAAACAAATTGAAGTACAAGAACACGTTGAAGGAATCGTTGTCACATACAGTGAAGATTCAGATTCTGAGGAATCGTCATTAGTGGCAATCTCATGTGACTGGGAAACCCATGATAAAAAGAGTAACTCTCCCAGAAATCAAGAATCGCAAGCAACTGCAAAATGCGTTCCACCACATCTTCGAAAGAAGAGAGACCAATCTCTAAGAAGAAGCATTAAGCATATTACACCACCAACAAATATGAGGAGACTATGTCCTAAAACCATAAAGGTCAAAGGGCTCATCAAAGGCAGAAATGTCGATATACTTATAGATTCTGGTAGTACTCACAATGGTATAAACATTGATCTTGCTAAACAACTTGATATTTGTACATGCCCAATCAAGGACCTTACCATATTTGTCGCTACTAGGCAAAAGTTCAAAGAAATAAGAGAATGTCATAATGTTTCAATCCAAATACAAGAACTAGAACTGCAAATAGATCTATTTGCCCTACCACTTAAAGGAATGGACATAGCTCTAGGTGCAGAATGGTTAATACAACTAGGGAGCTATACGACAAACCTTGAAGAACAATTTATTGGAGTTTAACTAGCAAGAACGAAATTATAAATTAAAAGGTGTTAACACTTCCAGTTCCAAGGAAGGTACAAGTACTCGTGAAGAAGTTCCAGTCAACGAAACAATGTTCAACTAGAGTAGACCCTCCTGGTTCTTCTTTGAGGACAAAGCATCTCTAAAGGGGGTGGCAATATTATGAATAAATAATTCATAATATAATAAATTAATAATTTATTTATTAAAATAGTAAATTAATGTTAAATAAAATTAATTATGAAATGGTAGGTCACAAGACATGTCCAATCATCCCTCGTGACCGATCAATGCCTATTTAGGCACACCGTCTGAGGGAATGTATACCACCAGTGACCATTCATATTATATCAATACAATTTACTTACTTACCTTACAAATACAAAATCTACATACAAACATTACAGTTACATAATGATCTTACGTACCAGAGATTTCTTCTATACAGGCTCCCTCTTAACCTAGGGAAATCAACTTCTTCTTTCGGTATTGGAGAATATTTCAAGGCTTTCGTCCTTCTCATCATGCTCATCATATCGACTTCTCTTACGGACTCCTTCACCAACTTGTATATGATGTATCTCCACAATTTAGATAGCAAGTACAACCAAATCTATAGAAGCATGAATTTAGTCATAACGAGATCTTATAGTAGCGGAAACATTAGATATAATTAGCAAGAGACTATACTTCAATACTTCAACTTCTAGCCCAGGTTTTGTTACAAACCTTCAATTACATCATTAGCTTAATCAAGATGACAGAAGACAAGTTTTTTCATATAGCAATCCCTAGAAATAAGTCAAAAGAAAAGAAAAGGTATCTAATAACTTTCAGAAGTCATATGTTAGACTTTCCACTAGGGTTTCCTGTGAACCCTAGATTTCATACATGAGCTTTAACAACCAAAAACAATCACATCTTGATCAACATGAATAGCTTCTACTAGGGTTTGATGTAAACCCTATATTTTCCATCTACAAATTCTCAATAAACATTATATAGAAATTATACTAGAGAATTTTAACTACTACTAGAGATTAGCTGCAAAACCATAGATTTCCAAAACAGTATCATCCTAGAATTCCAAACTTTGACTAGGGCTTGTTTCCAAACCCTAGGACTTATGACCATTAATGAATAGGTCAACACATATATCTAGGAAATCATTATCAAGCATAGTCACATCATATGTCAGACAATATTAATACATTAGACATATACCAACCTAGACCAAGCTAGGTTTTCAACCAAATGAACACATACCTAAGGATTTATTCCTAGGACCTTACTATAAAGACATAACAAGAGTATTGCTTATAGACCCAACCAAAACTTAGGGTTTCGGTTGATACCAAAGCAAACCCTTATTATATCAAAACTTCAAAGGTTCGAGATTTCAAACAGCACCATTTCAACCCTAACAACTTAGTGCAAAAATTTTCAATCTGAAAACTATACAGTTGCACTGATAGATTTATTCCTCCTACTTATTATTTCAATAAGTTATTTTTCAGAAATCTTCTGGCAAATATTGAAATAAATACTACTGCAACATTCACAAATACATATGCAGAGAAATAAACAGTAAAGGACATAAGCACCAGAATCAATCACATGTACACAGTTATTTTTGGACAATTGTCCCCGGAAAAACCCAATGTGGGAAAACTGGTGCAGCAGATGAAGGTTTTATTTATTCTTCAGCAAATGATATCTTTACAAGGAAATACAATGGCAGATAAAATCTGAAACACCTGAGACTGAATTTCCGGCTCCCTTGAACAATACTTTGACACCCTGATCAACCTCTGTTGGCTCCTGTGCCTGGTTGTGTGTTTCTCTGCGCAGTCCCAGCGCTGGACTGCGTAAGTATACATAGGGACTGCGTGGGTTCTCTACGCTGCAGCTTCAAGCTGCCTCCACTAGCCCACTGCTGCCCTCTGTCCCTGATCTCGATCACAATTGACTTCCTCCTCCTTCTGCTTTTGCAAACCCTTCACCTTGCATCTCTCCCACTGAAATTGAATTCCATTACTTCAAAACCAATCTCCTTCGGGTACTGAGTGTATGCTTGGCTTATTTTCCAAATGACCTTCAAGCCTTCTTTTATAATCTTCTCGTTGGAGAACCAACGGCCCAGATTAGAAGATTAATCAATGGCTAAGATTAAAACTTGACTTGATCCATGTTTTCTAAAAGATTCACACTCTGACTTATTAATACCCTTTAATGATTTAATTTCCCTAAGTTTGGACTTAGGGTATTCATTAAAATTTATTTTTATAATTCATGAACCGAGTGGAATTTCCACAAACGGTTTCTGGGTTCTTTGGAATGCTATTGTCCAAGCCTCCCAGCAAAGTTTGAGACTTGGAACACTTGTGGATGCTACAAAAATCAACACTTAGAGTTTCCATGATCATATCAAAACACCAAACATGACATCATCAATATATCAACCAAAATAGCAATTTCTTCATTAATAACCCTAAGTAGTTTTAGGGTTTCACACATTATTAGCATACCCTTAGGTTAGGGTTTTCCAGAGAACCTTTTTAGGGTTCTATTATACAAACAATCAGAGATATAAGGTGGGTAGATTCATCAGATGATGAATCACCCCAAACAAGAATCTTTAAAGATTCAAGAGAGCTAGACACAACAATTGTTAGTAATATAGAATGGATTTGCCAAAGAGAATAACAAAGCTTTATAATCTAAGACATACCTTTGTTTCTTGACAAACTTTTTAACTTCAATGCTTTGTCTTGCGATGCCTTCCTTCATATTCCTTGAGCATTTAGAAAGTCGTTTCCTTTAAGTGTAAGTCATGGTCTTCTATACCTGTAATGCATACTTTCAAGCAAAACACGTGATACCAAGAATATGATTTAATTCTTCAAGTTAGATCTCCTATGTAACCATGGAGGATGGAATCCTATGATATCGAAGATCAAGTTATTAATTGACAACAGGACTTGACATCCTAGATTGCTTGTAAATCCTGGAGGACAAGGATGTATGTTATCTAAGGATCATAATTATGCCGTAGACTATTTATGAACCATTTAAAGATAGATACATTGAAAATCTTAAAAGTTTATGATTGTACTTACCTTAAGTTTACATACCTTTGGTTTGAAAGCTCATTAGACTTGTTGCAAGTGCATCTTGAATTCTTACTTGATTTTTCCTTAAGATGGTGCCTTGTGCTTGTATTCAAATCCTTGATATATCTCCACAGGCAGCTCAATGACCAATGCTTCAACTCTTATATATATCAGTATTTCGATCATATAATATTGAGCCCAAATTCTCCTTATGCTGCCTTCAACAATAGGCCTAATGCCAATAGTTTTTCGGAGTATGTTGAACTCAATCCATAGTTTCTTTATTGTAATATAGTCTTCATTGATTTCATGACCAGAACTGTCATACTAAGATGTACCAAACTTGTCTCTGTGATTTTTCTTCACTAGATCATACCATTGCAATGACATCAGGTCCAATTTCTTTGTCACTGTGGAGACATCGAAACCTTTCTTCCTGTGGTTGTACTGAATTGTAATGGTACCGAGGTGATGAGACCTTCTTGTTTTGATGGCACCTAACCCATATCACTGTAATTTTCGAATTGTGTTTACTTCTGCAATTAATGTGAACTCTTGTGCTAGTATCGAGACCCTCTCCATGTCATATCACTAAGACCTTATACCTAATATTGATATCCGAACGGTGACAACTGAACTGTGATATGATCCGAACTTGCTTCAGAGAAAGATTCGAGCTTCTCTTTCTTAGTTTAGTGCGAGATCCTCATGCTTCTTCAAGGTGTTTTTAAGACTGAAATCTTCGTTTTACTAGCCGAGAAGTATCCATCTGACATGTTCTTCAAGAACCTTTCACTGTGGTTATTTCAAAGATGTATAAGTGGACTTCAAACTTCTTTTTGACCATGACCTTAGCTCTGATTCCATGTTGAGAAATCCAAGGAGGTGGCAATTAAACAACTTCTCTTATTATGACATTACGTTGTGATGTATTCGTTATTATTATGTGTTCTTTCAATTTATCTTTTCTTATCATCAAGACTAACGCCAAGCAACAAATAGAAGAGGGCACAATATGTAGGCACGCTGCCAGGGCAAAACCCCACTCTTTGGGGAAAAACCAGTCAAAATTCTTCCTTCAATAAATGTAAGATGAGATGACCAAGACCTTTACAAACTAGAGACACCTTCCATCAAGTCATCCTTTCACTGAGTTAGCATCGAGACATCATTACCACCGAGATATCATCACTGTGATGGCACCGAGATCTTCTCATTGTAACATCACCAAGACTTCATCATTGTCATGGTACCGAGATCTCCTCACTATTATGACACTGAGATCTCCTTACTGTAATGGCATTGAGTCAAGTTTTGTGTTCGCTCTGAGACCCTTATTGTGGAAGCAACGAACCCTTCTTTCTGTGGATAAGTCGAGATAGAGATGGCACCAAAACTATTGTTGCCCTGAACTTCAATCCGCACTGATCCGAAATTGACTGTAATTTTAATAAACTGTGATGACACCGAAATAGAGAGACCTCTTTAATGTGATGTTACCGAATCTTGATCACTTTACTTACACTGAAAATATCCCACTGTAATGTCCGAACTTGTTTAAGAGATATCCGAACTTCTTGACTGTGTTTTATGCGAAATTCTCACACTTGTATTTATAGTTGTTCGCCCATCATTAATGAGTCGACATGAGTATTTCAAATAGTTGTGTCTTCATATGGTGAGGTCGACATGAGTATTTCAAATAGTTGTGTCTTCATATGGTGAGGTCGACATGAGTATATAGAGGGAAGCAGACTTGAACGAGATTTCTTTGAGACTAAATTTGAAGATATTGACTTAATGAAGAGGTCGAGTTGATGACTTTGTTGAGGATGACTTGATGGAGGAGTCTTTGACCAATAAATGACTTTGACAACAACCTAAAGCCAACATTGGAGGCTTGACCTATAATTGACGCAAGCATGAATCCCATGCTTTAAAAAGTCAATAAAATAATAATAAATTCTTTTTGACAAATATATAAATGATGAAGACCGAACCTAGTTACATTCTTCAACACAATGAAGGATTAATGCTCAAGATACGTCAAGTTCACTGTTTTATATATAAGTCGAATCTAAAATAACCCAAAAAGATTGAAGATTGAACTTCTCATAGTGGTTTTTGGAGGCAATTCCCAGACACGTTGAAGATCTTTTGCATAACATTGAAGAGTTATTGATTTATGATTTGTTGTATTATGGTATTGAAGGTTGTTGAATTCTGACGTTGCAGACCACGGATATCACAGAATTCATATATGCCTGAAGCTCTGCGGTTTTGAACAGTCCTTAACAAGCCTTAGCCATACTAGCAATCATCAAATATTGAGCAAGGAGGATCCCCGAGCATTTGGATCCTTGATTTCTGGAGCCTTCTCTATGGCCATAACAATGTGGCCTATTCCCTGTGAGACAATCTCTAAACTCGTGATGTAATTTCTATAAAAGAAATTGAGCAATGAGGATCCGAAGGAAAACAAAATTTGAGAATTGTTGAGACAGATCCAAAGTTGATAAGACCTGTGATTCCTTCCACTAGAGTAATGACTCTATGCACCATTTGTTTCAGTACCAAGCCAGGCATAGTTTTGAGTAGACAATAGATGTGATGAAGTGGCCTTATTAATTTACAGGTGTATAAATTGAAGTATTTCTGAAATATCCTAGTTGCCTCATTCATAGCAACAATTTATGTGGCATGGTCCACCAAATCTATGGATTAACTGAAGCCCTGATTAATATATGGCTACTTGAAGTCCTGAAATTTGCATGACTTTTTCAATACAAAAGTTGAACTCAAAAGTCTTGTTACAATGGATCAGTTTGAAAGTAAATCAATCATGGATGATTGACATGAGGATCTGACAGAGGCAATAAATTAATGTACATGTAGCAGGGTTTGTAGCACTACATTGTTGTGCACAGCTGAGCATAAAGTAAAATTTGATGTGCCTACATAACAGCAGTACAAGACAGTATGACAACATTGGCAATGACGTGGTATTGACAGTGATATGTGACAAACAGTGAGCCTTGTTGACCACTTCATATCAACTACCCTATAGCAGCATACATTTTGTTTTGAAACAAGTCCTTCATGCTCAACTAGTCAAATATCATAATTATCTTTTAGCTAGGTCATCGCATTCGTGTTCGTGTTCGAGTTCTTCACAAACAAATCATGTAGACTACCCCATAAAAAGCAAAAAGTCACCATTAACTTTCACTAAATTCATACATACAATTACAAATTATTCCACTGGCAATACATCACAATGGAATTATATCCCGATTAACAGAACTATAAATTACAAAAAATATTTGTTGTTTTAATTAGTGAATTATGTTAACCGAACATGACAAAAATTCATTATTCATCCTGATGATTCAATCCTCTCAATGCCAAGCCACCAGGAAATTATCCAACTTCCTGGGGGCTTGGTTTTCCAACTCCCAAAGGCCCGATTATCTCACTAGTTGGATGTAGAGTGAGCCAGTGTGATTGTGAGTGAGGTGTAGATTTTCGCACGGCACCAAGTTTTAGCATCAAATTCATTAGGGGTACGAAACTTACCATTTTATTTTTTTTAATTATAAACGATGGAAAAATGCCCAACCACAAAACCCTGAAATGAATTTCAAATATTTTTTGGCAAACTTGATCGAATTTTTGGCGAATTTCATCGAATTTGTTCGTGTTTGTGTTCGTCATCAAGTTCATGTTCATGTTCGGCATAAAGTTTGGCGAACAAAAACAAATTTGTTCGAATTGTTTTGAGGTTCAGGGAATTGACTTAGCCTTTCAGTCTATGTTGCAGGAAACGCAAGTCTGGCGGTTGTTTCTGGGAAGAAATGATACGAAAAGGCGGAAACACCTTGGAAACATGTTTCCAACCGTACTGCCACGTTTCATGTGGGGAAAATGTGGCCTAGTACAGCCGAAAACAGGTTTCCAGGACGTACGGTCGTGTTTCCACCTATTAATTGTTTTTTTTCGTTTTTTATTTTTTTATTTTTTTGTTTCTATTATTTTATTTGGCAAATAAAATATATTTTGGGTGCTTCTTGATTTCTCTTATACATTATAAAAAGACTCTCGCCTCATTCCCTTATCACACAAATTGAGAAGCACCAAGAATCCAGTTAGGTGGTGGATTTGTCATGGAGCAAATGGTGTACATTTGCAAAACCTTGCCATTTGTATCCTTTCACAAGTGGCAAGCTCTTCATCTGCAGAAAGCAATTGGAGCACCTATGGTTTTATTCATTCTGAGAAGTGCAACAAGTTGGGCTCACAGAAGGCAGAGGATCTTGTTTATGTGCACTCCAACCTTCACCTCGCATCTCGTAGGGGTCCAGAATATAGCAGTGGTCCTTCTAAAGAATGGGATGTGGATCCAGAAAGTCCTTATTTGGAGCTCTCTCTTGTTGCCATGAATATTGAAGACTAGCAGCCTAGAAGTGGAATTGGCCAATCATCTTCTTTAGCTCCACCATCCACTGTTGAGCATGTTTCTACTTCTATTTTTTATGAGGATTATGATGATGAGTATTAGTCTTTTGACTTTATAGTACTTGCAGCCTCATAGTCTTTATTGTACTTTATTGTACTTACAGCCCCATATATATATATAATAAAGGTTGATTTGGAGATTTGGATATATAATAAAGGTTGATTTTGGATTTTCTAATATTGTTATTTTCATTATGTGTTTGTGATCATTCATGAGTAAATGTAATGTTAATTTAGAGACTTATAGTTTATGCATTGACATTGGACAATTTAATCATAATGTTTAAACTTTAAATGTAAGAAATTATAATGTATCATGTATGCTTTATGATTGCACATAACATTTCTTAAATGTCTTAATATATATATATATATATATATATATATCATGACCAAAAAACGTGACCAAAATTTGGGGTCACGTTTCGTACCCTTGACCGTTTCGAAAACTCGTACCCGTTTCCCCATATCGTGCAACTTAGCTTTCAATAGTTTGTCAAGTCATGTAAACCCAAATTATGTAGCCCTGAGGGCCTTCATTGTAAAAATGATTCTAGTGTGATTATAAAGCCATGTAAAAACATCTTTGTAGCCTATGACCCTTAGCAAAGAGTTTCCTCTAGGGATTTTTTTACGCTCCGCCAATTATTCACGTTTCTAAACCCAAATAATTGGCAGAGTTTTTCTCCCACACATCCCCCAAAGCTAGAGTGGGGCTCCATGGTAAGGTCTTAGGTGATTCTATGTATAGTTATCATACTAGATCATGTCTTGAGTCTCACAGAATTTGGTTAATTCGGTGTCTATTTTTAATTATTAAAATTTTCAACTAGTCGGAAATTTAATCATTATTTGGATGCAAATTGTAAAATCAAATGTTTGTAAAAGATGAAGGGGGTAGAGTACTCTTAATTAGAACCTCTACACCTCAACTTTGTATTTAGACACCTTTTGAGGGTTGAAATCATGTCTTTCCCCTCAACTTTTTTTTTTTTTGGGCAAAAAATTAAAATTGAGAGAGAATAAAATTATCTCCAAGTGAAAAAATGATTTTTTGGAGGAAGTGGAAATTCCCAAGGTGAAATAAATGTGAAAGGCTCATTCCCAAGGAGAAAAATCCTTAAAAAACTTCGTGGGTCCAAAAGAAATTAACTTTTTGGAGTCGTCCATCAAGGGAAAAAACAGATTTTAAGAAAAATTGAACTTATGGACCAAGGTGGTTAAGTCAAAAGGGATTTTTTGACGAAAAAAGTACAAATTAATCATTTTTGGACCAAGAAAAAAGGGCTTCATCAACAAATTGGAAATTCTTCTTCTAGACCAAGGGTCAGGATTTAATTTTGGCATGGATCAAGCAGCATCTAAACGTTATTCTCCAAAATCAAGTCAAAATAGTGCATTTCTTTGGACCTAGACGTTTTCCACTTGGAGGGGGATCTAGATCTCTCTTTTTTCTATAAATTGAACCAGAGGCTCCTCATCGTAATCATCTTTGAATGTTGTAATTGGCTCTAAAAGCTCTGCAATTTCTTCTTTGATTAATAAAAGCAAAAAGTCTTTGGGGACAAAGCTATGCTTGTATGTCTTAAACTTGCTATGGTAAAATTGTTTTAATGATATGTGCTTAAATTTCTACTATGTTTAGACATGTAATTTTCAATAGCTTATCAGATTTATTGTAGCTTGTTTGCTCCCTTATCTAGACTGGAGAGCACATGTGATTAGGTGGTTCCAATGGATCCTTGTTTGGACTCTAGACTTCCTTTTTGATATGTCGACCAATTCCTATTGAGACTAACAATATCTTTCGAGCTTCTGTAGAAAATCTTATCTAATCAAGTATCGAGCATTTGAAGCAAGTTCTTGTTTGAATCTTGTTAAATTTGGACAACTAGGTCCAAACTCCATGTTATGATGCTCAGATTAAGAGGCTAATATTTTTGTTGGATTCCTCTTTCGGAGAGGTGTAAAATCCATATATAATATGTCTTAATCCGATGAGCAGAACATTTATTTAGAATTTATTATTCATAATAAATTATATGTGCAGGTCGGCCTTAAGGTTTCACACCCCCAGCAGATGTGTCACACACCCCAATGATGGATATAAATACAGGCAAAGTTGGAGAGCATTTCACCACAACTCAACACACATCTTCTTCTCTCATATGATTTAGTACGAGCTCCTTGGAGGACGAGTTCAGCCCACACGTGTGAAGAAGAAGGACAAATCTGTACGAAGCTGAAATTTACGAGGACGAATTTCTGCAGTTAGGGTTTTATGAAAAGTTTGACCAGCGTTGACTTTGGTCTGTACATTGCAGTCAAAATAATTTGAAATTTAGTGAAGTTCGATTTTGAAGCGTCTTGTTGTGCAATCGAGTCAAAGGGTTGACCAATCTGCTGCTGCGTTGACACAGCTTGCTGCCTCGTTGACTTTTCTGGACAACGTTGACTTTCGATTGACTTGGGTTGACTGGTTGCTGATTGGACGTATGGCTTGATGATAGTTGGGTGACCAAGGAGACTCAATTGCGGTGGAAACATCCACAGTGACAGCCATGATCCTTTCCCCAAAAATTACCAAACTGTGGTCCAGGCTCTCGAATCCACTTATATGTTCTATCTGCATTTTACTTAACTAGTTGTGTGATTGCTGTAAGAAAAGTAAAGTTGCTCCAAGCATAGAACATCTACAAAAATTTACAAATCTCCATCTCCTCGAGCCGAGTATTTAGAGTAATCCTTGCTTATATCTCCATCTCCTTGGCACATAGCAACTAAGAACCTTTGGTGAGATTCCCAAAGGTTGATCATAATATTGCATTGAAGAGAGTTTCTTGACCTTTGCTCTACCAAGATCACCTACTTCAAAAAAAATTAGATCTTTATCTTATTCTAAAGCTCTTTCATTGATCTATCTGCTATTTGTAGAGTTATATTTTCTGATCTATGGGCAGAGGTGTCCTCATACCCATAGATTAGACCTATAAATTAATTGTAAATATTTTTGTGTATATATATATATATATATATATATATATATATATTGTAAATAGATTTAGCTTTTGTATATAACTCTTGTATATATATTTTTGTTTTGTTTTGTATATATTTTGCGGTTTCATTGAGCTTTCATTGCAAATCTGAAGAAGAGGACAAAATCTCTCAACATTTCTTTTCTTGCAGGTGAAATGAGCAAACAATAAGAGGAAAATCGAATCATTTTTTTGCTCAAAGCCTCTCGTCTTTGGACAGTTCGGGTCTCCGTGCTAGATCGAGAATTTTTAAGGACCATCTACACTTTCTAATTCTCTCTCCAGATCGCAAGCTTTGAAGGCCCTCATCTTGCTCTAAAATCGAATTTTCTCTAAAGGCCTTCACTTATAAATTTTATAAAAGTTTCTAAGGCATTTTTCTTAAAATTTGTTACAAAACAAAATATATATATATACATATATATATATATATATATTTGAGCCGTAACATTTTTTCTGAAATTTTTAATTTGTGAAGGTTGCAAGCCATTTTTTTTTAAGCTTATCTCGTCTTCCAAATCAAATGTTTCCAGGGATTTAATTTTCAATTTCAAATTTCCTGTGGTGCTAACAAACCTTTTTTGCAGATCTTTTGGTAAGCTGCAAGTATAAGAGGAAGATATCTTCCTTCCAAAGCGATTTATCTTGAAGGGTTTGGTATCAAAAAATTAAGGAAGATTTAATCTCTATTTCTAGACCTCCTTTGCAAATCGGCCTCTATTACTAGCCGCCAGGGTTTCTAACCCTTCCTTCAGAGCCACGAGCATTTCAAAGTCTAGATTGAATTTATGTTCTGAAGGACGTCTTTACTTCTAGGCTGTTTTCTCCCTGGCTGAAAGATTGATTCTATGACCCAAGTTTTTAAGCTGCTTGTGGTCATGAGTGCAAAATTTCTTCCTAAGATTTGACGTCAAATTTGCTTTATTTTCCGCAAGGTTCTAATTTCTTGTCATGTGAAAAGTTTGATCCCTCCTTGGACGTCTAGGCAGCTGAAGCAAATGTAATTTTTCAAGGGAAAGAAAATTAGATTGGAGAATTATTCGTTTTCTTTTTCTAAGAGAGAAATATTCTTATTTTCATCTTTTGAAAAGTCATTTTAAAGATATTTCTCTCATTAATATTTTTGAGGGATATTTCAATTTTATATTTGTAAGCCCCCTGAAAGAAACCCTTTGTCTTGTCAAATGAGTTCTCTATAATTTTAAATATTTTTTTTAGAGGGAGCTTGGGGCCTCCACCCCATGGTATCCTTGCTTCCTCCTTGAGGAGTCTTTCCCTTTGTGTGTGACTAACCTCTTATTTTGCATTTAGATTGTAGGATACAAGTGTTAGCTTCATCATTGTTTTAGATCTGATATCTAACCTTTGCAAATCTATTTCTATTTACATTTCTATTAGTCACAAGAAATCCTATCTAACGTAAACTGTCTTGATTGAATTTTCTTTTCTAATGAAATTCTTAAGCACCAATTAGCAATCACATTTTCCATCTCTTAAACACTTCTTGTGCTTATCTAATTCATATTTGCTCTATTGGCCCCCTAAAGATATATCATAAGTGAAATGATATCCTTAAATCTAATCCTTAACTCATTTCACATTTAAGAGCAATTTCTATAAACATTTGTATTGACATTTCTCTCCAGTGCTTTGTTTTAAATGAATATTCTTTACATGCTTCATTGAATCATTATAATTTTGTGAAGTAATATTGATCATAAGTGGTTTGACATTCTTTGAAGCATCTTGGTATTTTTGTATCTCATTTGAAGCATTCCACAAACATTTGCATCTCATCTTTCTAACTTTCTATTTCTTGTGACATACTGATCATTGTGGGCATTACATTTTCCTTGCAATATTATGATGTGATTCTTGTACTTGTATTTACATTGTCGTTTCTTCTCTTAACCATTTTCTTTGAAGTACAAGTTATCTCTATATTGCAAGTTATCTCATTTGATATTCTACCAATCTCATTCTTGTACTAACATCTTTTCTTGCAGCATTGTTATTTTTTAACTTGAAATATCTATTTCTTAGCAAGTACTTTCAAGTTTCATTTACAATGAGCATTATTGAAGGCACTGGTCTACCTTTTATATATATTGAAGCTTCCTTGTCGATCTTAATTATATTTATCTAAAAAACTATTGTTCATAAACATTTTAACTTGCTCTAATCAATAATCAAGTTACACTAATAACAATTGCCTTGTTATAAATCTCCTAGGACTTGTTGTTCCAACAGGTTTTCCCTTTCCTCATCAACGTTAGGGACTACCCCCCTTGAATTAGCTAGGAGAGAGTCTAAATGGAGTGATTAGGGATCAGAGTGACAAGGACTTGTTCCAACAGGTTTTCCTTTTCCTCATCAGTGTTAGGGGCTACCCCCCTTGAATTAGCTAGGAGAGAGTCTAAACGGAGTGATTAGGGATCAGAGTGACAGCCCCTACTCTAAGTGTTGTGCCTTAGGTGTAGACTTCAGGCAACAACAAGCCTGTTGTAGTAAACTTTACTTAATGACAGTGATAATAACTTGGTACATGACAAGTTTTAGATGACAGAAAGCAAGGAAGTTGTAGACCTACAGCCTTATGGTCTATGCAGCCACCAGTGATTCGGATGATAGAGTACCTATGCTCAGTTCTGAAAAACTCCCATTGACAGTGCTCGGTGTTACTTCAAATTGTTGAACCTAATCACATCCTGAACATATGGTTGATGGAAAATATGTGGCACCTATGACACTTGCAACTGTACACAAAGTAACCTGCAATGAAGTGGCCTAGGGCTTCCCTAGAAGTTTCAGATCAGTGATATTGACAGCAACTAGAAGTGGCCACACTATGTAGGCTTGCAGTCCACAAGTTTATATTTGGAAGATCAACATTAAGACATCACAGAAGACTTCTCTTGGAACAAGTCTGGTTAGTTCCTTGATGCAGCAGTAGCAGTGAACTGTAGTGCAACAGAGGATGCAGGAGATAGTTGCAGCAGTGAGTTCTAGCAGTAGTAGCAATGGAAATAGTGGGAGCAGTGATTGTGCACAGTAGAAACAATAGTCGTTGCAGCAGCAGGCATGGCAGAAGTGGTGTCGCAGCTGCAATGATGAATGGTGGAAGTAGCAGTGGTTAGTGACAATGGCAGCAGTAATAGCAGTAGTGGCAGTAGCAGTGGTTAGTGACAATGGCAGTAGTGGCAATGGCAGTGAAGTACAACAGTAAGAGTTGTAGCATTGTATCTGTGTCATTGTCCCTGGTACGAGAGCCTAACCTCTTCCAGGAAGCATTTGCTTCTTTCCAACTTTGTTGGTAAAGCCCTTCGGGTGTCTTATACTTCCTTCCAATTCGACCGATAAATGTTGTATGTATATCATATATAACACAGCTTGGTTGGACATTATTTTTTTTGTTCCGAGTCTTGCTGTGATGATGCTTTCTGTAATGTTCTGATGCTCAGCTTATTTTAATGTTAAATGAACTAACCAATTGTAAAAAGAATGAAATATTGATTCACCCCCCTCTCATTATTTCCACAAGTGGGCCTAAAGGAGGGAATTCGACCCCTTGGAAAGGCTATATAAAGGAGCAGTTCGACCTCATTTGGCACTCACTCACTCAAGAAGTTCAATCTCAGGAAAAGAAGTTTGATCTGTAGTTGGGAAGCAAAAGAAAGGAGAGGAAAGGTCTAGGAAGAAAATCTTTATTTTGGGCTAGTCCCTCTCACACGTGCGAACATCCAGAGTTTCTGCAGCTACAAAGAGGGCTGAAACTACATGTCTAAATTGCAGGAGGGCAAAGTGCAAGATCTTGTTGTTGGAGGAGAGAATACTATGTCTTGACCTCATTGACCTTGGGAAATATTGTCTTGCTCAAGAAAGGACTCTTGGAGAAGTTGAATTAGGGATTCTGCAGCAGCTACAGGGCCGAAGTTGCAGGTCAAAGTCGTTAGACGAAATTGTAGGTTGAAGTTGCTGGATCGAAGTTGTGGTCAAAATTGTAGTTGTAATGCCCTTAATTTTCACAATTAACAATCATTAACAAAATTGACACTAAACAATCCAGAGTGAAATTTTTAAAGCAGAATATATCCATTCACTATTGAATACTTACCTAGAACCGTGTTTGAAGATGTTCCTGAAACGCCATGGCTCCCGCTCCCGTTACCAAACCGCCATTTTCCTTCTAGCCTATCTGGGGTCTACCTCTCTGGTCCCCAGATCCAAAAGACAAGTCTTCTGGCCATCGTGCCCAAAACTCCAATAACAATCACAATCACTCTATGATTCTGTTAGAACTCACTGCTCTTGTCTCCCACAGTTAGAAATCCTCTGACAGCATCCGGGTTAGTTTTTCCACTTTGTTAGTCATCAGTAATTTTTGCTGATATCAAAAGATGACTAAATTATGATCTTAGATTTCTAGATACAAGATTTGAGAAATATTGTGAGTTCTAGAAATCTCACTGCCTTCATTATCCTAAGTCAAAATGCTTCACTAATCTTCTCCTCTCTTTGCCTCCTAAAAAGTCTACCCCACTGCTACAAAGAAGACTTCATTATTAGGCTTGTTTTGCCTCCTTTCATCACCTCACTTTCAGTCTCATTCATAACCTTTCTTCCTCTGAAAAACCCTCATAAAACCCCTTCATTCATCATTTCTCCTTTAACATATTAAATAATGTAAAAAGCTCCTTTTCTACATTGTTTAAAGCTAATTTTTAACCTATCGAGTCCTTTGAAACGTGCACTAAACCCTATCTTTTGTATAAAGTCAGCCTTTTTGATGAAATAGACCTTAAGCCCTTCTTCTCTTAAACCCCAGCCCCCTTTGCTCGCATAAGACCTCAACCTCCGCTATCTATTAAGCCCCCTCCCATTTGATATATACCTCTGCCCCTTTCATTTTATTTAACCCCCCAAACCTTGTATAAAGCCCCAAATCTTTGAAAAATCAAATGCGGGCCCCTTCCATTCCATTACACCCGCACCCTTGATTGACTCATCCGCACCGTCGATCTGAAGCCTTGGACCCCGATCCGACGGCTATCATTCCCCGCGTTATTAATATGAATCCCCCCTTCCAACCTTGGAAAACGCTGCATCCTCCCTTTATTTATTGAAACCCCGAGCCCCGCCTTCCACTATACCCCGAATCCTTTCATATTACGCCACCTGTCCCTGAGCCTTGTTCCCAAAACTTGCTCGCCACTCCCCTGAGCCATTCCGCACCGTTGATCTCCAAACCTGAGATCCAATGACCTAAAACACATATCGCATTTTTAATTGCGATGGGTTTAAATTTTTATAACCCACGCAAAATATGCAGTATTCACCTGCCACGCGTCGCTCTCTAAACTATATCGTGTCTGTCTCGTCCAAAACCACAAACCACCCATTACCCGCACGATAAACCACTTGTGGTTTTTCAAACCGCCTTTTTCTCCGCACCAAAAATTCAAATTCCCCCGCCTCCATTTAAATTTTCACCTGTTTCCACCTTCGGAACCCTGCCTCCTGCACCCTCTCCTCCTCTGCAATCACCTCCTGACAGCTCCAAACCCCGAAAAACACAGTGAAACCCTCTCCGGCATGGTTTTAACTAATAATTTGTGTTTTGTGCAGGTTTAATGGCAGAAAGGCCCACCAAGCCTTTCCACCGGCCCAAGATCGTTTGAATTAAAATCTGGATGACGATCCACAGGTTGATTTTATTAATTGAAGGGCCAAGGGCCAAAATTTAAACTCCAACACTAGTGAATCATGATCATTGGAGATCATAAACCCTCCAGCACACTAGAAACACATCCCTGCACAAAGAACAAACACAAACAGTAAGCTCGATGGAAAGAGAAACAGTCAGAGGACTGTGATAAAGCAAAAAGGATTAAAAGGCTAATCAAGTATCAAAAACAAATTATAAAGATTGGCCACGTGGCAGAGATTAAAGACAAATGAAGACAAGCGGGCAAAGATTAGAAGATTAAAAGTAAAAGCAGAGGGTTAGCTAGTCAAAGCAGCAGTCAAAGAAAGAAAGAAGACAGTGGAAGGAAAAAAGAATAAAAGCAAAGGATCAAAAGAAATAAATCAGAAGATTAAAAGAACAGAACAGAGATCAAACAGATTTAAGAAAACATGATAAAAGCAGGCAGTCAAAGCTTAAAGATAGAGTTTAAAAGCTTAAAGACAGAGATTAAAGATAAACAAATGATAGGTTAACTCAAAACAGATTCGAATGACTCAACCTGTAGCAGTTACTCCTCTCAAAAGATATTTTTTGCCACCTAGTGCTTTGTTTCCTTCAATAAAGAATTAGGTTGTTATTGAGCTGAGTCAGAGATATTTATATCTGTCAAAACAGTTATTGTAAAGTTATAAGTGGGCCTTAAAGTCAAACATTTCACCTGCTTTTTCTTAGGAAGTTAAGATAGAAGTTATTAAATAGAGAAGTAGCTGCAGATAATTCTGCCTTGAGCCTTGCATGGTCTTCAAGGTTAGGAATTCATTAACTCTGTAATAGATGACACTCAAACCCTAGCTTAGCTTCACCTCCTCATTTGCAACATAAATACTGCATCTGAACTCATTATCTTGTTGGCATTTGATGACTCTTTGAAGTAATACATAGTCTCTTGGAAGTTGAAAGGAAATTGATGTCTTGGAACTTGTGGATGCCCTGATTTGTTTGTTGATGGAGGACGCTAAATCACTGGATCCTTGAGCTTGGTTGTTGGTGAAGCGCTTCTAATTTGTTATTGTTATTTCCTGTTTCATTATGTTTCCATCTTTCTATGTTGTAGTAGAATAAAAGTTTCAGATTGAGAAATGTCTTCTGAAAGCACCTTAGTCTATTTATTCTTCACTGTCTTAATGTTTTCTTCTGCTAGGACATTTTAGAGAATTCTTAATTTCTCTCTAGACCCCCTAAGCTTGTTTATTTCAGAAATAGTTGAATACAGTTGGTATCAAGCATGATTTATGGTTATCCCTGCTTGCTGCCACTAAAACACTGTTTTTTGAAGTCTCTCTCTAAAGTACCATTTTTTAAAGTCTGCCAAAGAGGTTTTGTTTCGATCATACCCATTGTACTTGCTTAACTAATTGTTTTAGAGATCTTCATAGCTATGATCAAGGATGTTTAGGAGTTCCCTCTTCCCTGATTATAGTTATATGTGTGTGTTAAGTGTTTTCTGTCCTTGAAGGTGAAATCACTAGAAGTTAAATGAGTTTCTCGCCTTCTATATTTCATTGGAAAAGTTTGTCTTGAATTATCATTTGTTGAAGTGTGGATTGTACAATTTATGGTTTGCTCTGTTTATTGATTGCCTCTTCATGTTTTGTGATATTTAAGTCCCTTTGTTGAGAAGTACATATGATAAAGGATTCTTGATTGCCCTTTACCCTACTTTTCATTCTTACAATTAATGTCCATCTCATTACCCTAAAAACTTTGAAGATCCACTGGCCAAGTTAGATTTGCCCTATGATACTCCCCAATCCATTAATGAACTTATCATGACTTTTATTAGACTCCATTGCCCAACGACTTAGAGATTTCCTCATTCTATCCATGCTTCTTGATCATTATGCCCAACCAAAACAAACAACAAAACCCCACACTTAATAACTAGCCTAAAATCAACCCTTAAAAGCAAACAAGTTCATATCCCTTGCAGACAAATAGAGAGATCCCTCTCTGAGTCCAGGAAGGCCAGGTCCTAGGGCTCCAAAGACTGGTTCTGATGTTGCCTTGTCATTTGGTCTACCAATCTACCAAATCACGGGACACCAACACACTTTACTAACTGATTCCTCCTCCAAGTTCCCCTCCCCCCCCCCCCTTTAGAATTTTCCCCCTCTTCTCCTTTATTAAATTTGGGTAACTAGGTCCAAACTCCGGGTTGTGCTACTCAGATGATGATCCCAATATTTTTATTGGATTCCTCTTTCGGAGAGGTGTAAGATTGATCTAAAGATCATCTCGATCGGATGAGCAGAACATGTACTTTGATTTTACTACACTTATGTTCTAGGTCAGCCTGGAATATAATAAGGCTTAAATGTCTTAAAGGACGTGTCACACACCCCCAAAGATGCCTATATATTGGAGAGACTTGGAGTTCATTAGACACACAATGTGTGGAGGATTTTCTTCTTTCTTGGTGTTGCGTATCTGTGGAGTATTCTTTGTTTGGGTTGTAATGGAGTTATGCATGACACGCTTGGCTGAATGACCTATTGGAGACTTTGTTGGTAGAAGCACCCCATTGATCACCGTAACACCACCGTTCATTATCTTTGTTTTGGCTTGTCTTCCATCGATCTATTGCTATGTTCTATCTGCTTCAGTATTTTGTGCCCTAATCTGAAATGGCATAGAACATGTTCTAAAATTAACATGGTATTAGAGTTGAGGGGAAGACAATGCCCAATTTGTGTTGAAAAGCTATCTCTGATCTATTGATCCAACAAGTGCAGCTCATCCACAAGAGCATCATTCGTAGATAAAACACTTCTGAGGCATCCGAATTGAAGCAGAGGCTAGACGTGGAAGAGGAGACTTTCTGTTTATCTCTTTCAGGGTCGAAGAGCTACAAGAGGCTACCGCTCTGTTTGAGGGCAAATTGCACGGTGCTTAAGGACTGTTTTATGGGCAATCTGTCTCTAAAAGAGAATGTCGCAAGCCTCTGAAGCCTCACTGATGCTTTCCACAGAAAATTAAGGGAGGCCGAGGAATACAGCTAGATGAGAATGCCCTAGATTTGCGGCCTTGCTTGACGGTAAACCAGAAGTATTAGAAGGTTGTTTTTAAGTTTGTTTTGGGTGACCGAGTGCAGGAAGAAAGGCTGAGGTCCCTTGGAAGAAGACCGCAGCCAAAAGGGACTGTTTTAAAATTTGTTTGATGCGTGGATAGCCCTCATAAGAGGATGTTGCAGGTCTGGTTGTAAACCAGTAGGATGTCGCTGTCAAAAAAGAGGGCAACTCTGCGTATAAGGGTTTAGGAGCAGCGTAGAGGATTTTCTTCTTTCTTGGTGCTGCGTATCTGTGGAGTATTCTTTGTTTGGGTTGTATTGGGGTTATGCATGACACGCTTGGCTGAATGACCTATTGGAGACTTTGTTGGTAGAAGCATCCTGTTGATCGCCATAACGCCACCATTCATTATCTTTGTTTTGGCTTGTCTTCCATCATCTATTGCTATGTTCTATCTGCTTCAATATTTTGTGCCCTAATCTGAAATGGCATAGAACATGTTCTAAAATTAACATGGTATGTAATATCCCCAATAGGAAATAGACAGCAATACAAGCATACGACAATATAGAAAATGCCGAAAATAGAACATAAAGAAAATACACATAAAAATGCCGGAAATGCTAAGCCATTTTATTAATCTGAGAATATAATGAGATACAATGGATAATCAGAATAAATGCACCTATCCTTGCTCAAGGCAAGTGAAGAACCCTCTCAGAAAAACAGGAAATGGCTGCTACAAGAAACTGCATCCCAGCTGCTGGAAGGAACTGCCGTAAACTGCTGCTGCAGGAATGAACTGAAGCTAGGGGCTGATCCCCTTGCCAGAATGAGCTGAAAATCGGCAGACCACCTGAACTCACCACCCCGGACAAAACCCAGAAACCATATACAAAATGGACCACCTCCAAAAATCACCCCAGAAACCCTCCTCCTAGAAAAACGCTGTCCCTCCAGGACCAGCGCAGACACCAACTGAAATAGACTGAAATGGGGCCACAACTCCTCAGGAAACTCACCAAATGATAAACGCTGAACCTCCACACCGGAATAGGCCTGAATCTCCTGCAGAAATCTCTACCACTGAACAGCTCCAACTCAAACTGCGTCCTCCCTCCAAGAACTACGCAGTCACCCAATGAAGCTCAGCTCCTCAGCAAAACTCCCAACAAAACACCTGCAAATCTCCTGCTAAAGACTGAAGAAAAACCTTGCCCGAGCAGGCACTCGAAGTCCCCCGGGGCCAAGGGTGAGATCTCCAATCGGAGACACTCAGTCGCACTAAACAGTGCTGCAGACCGACTAAACAGCCAGCGTGCTCAAGTAGACAGAAGTCTAGCTCAATATCATCAACAATATCAATAATGCCAAATGGAATGGCTCTCCCACCTTTTATAGTGCTAGCTCCCCTCAAAACCCTAACGTGGTCCCCTCTCTCCACGTGCTCCTCCTAAGCCTGCGCAGTTGCTTCTAGAGCCTACGTGAGGCCTTCCTCATACATGGTGTGGACCCCCAAGGCTTCTCTTTAAGTCACAACGTTGCTCCTACTAGGAAGTACTTTATTTTATTAAAGTGAGTTGACCCCTCTTTCTCACTTTTATTTATTAATTAACTATAGGCGGCAAAACTATACAAAAATCAAATATTCCAATTAGCGATGCTAATTAGGAATATTACAGTCTCCCCCGGCAAAACGTTGCTTGTCCTCAAGCAACTGAAGTGATGGATGCTGTAAAATCTGCTCGCTCTCCCAAGTGGCATCCTCATCCGGAAAAAATTGCTTGTCCTCAAGCAACGCTTGAACAAGCCTACTCTCTAGCTGATGCTCCCCACCAATACTGCAAAATGTGCCTGGGTCCCACTGAAACCTCTCTGTCTCCTGCATCACCCCGATACGAAGGGATATCTCAATGCCAGGATCCCAAACTGGCCTCTCACCGGTGATCAACCAATAATCCCCCAGGATCCCTCGCCACCATGGCCAATAATGGCCAAGTCCACGGCTCGGTGCATGCATGCCTCTGACCCTTGACTAATGTTCTAAGGGTGAAGACCACCAGCAAAGCATCAATACTCACAGGCTCTCTTTGCGTTGCACACAGCCCAGCTACATATGCTACCTCAACATACCAACTCATCACCTCTCTCCAATCCAAGTCCTGACGTTGCGTCATGCTGATCCTGCTCTCCTGAAATTGGGAAGGAGTCCTGAAGTAACGACAACTGGTGCCCTCCTGCCGACTGGGATCTGAAACATCTACTATGTCCAAGGGCCCCTGCTCCACTATGCTCCCTACGAAGAATACCGTACCATCAAGAGGGTACCAACTCATCATCTCCCGCCTGTCCATCTTGGAGGAAGCATCTGATGTAGCAACAACAACTGCATGTGGAACATGCCTGTAAGGTTGCCGCCAACCCGTAATCATCTCCCACTGCCAAACTATCACATCTACCTCCAACATCTCCAGAGGATATGGATCGGTAGCTACTGTCACGGTACTCGGTGTCTGTGCATCTGACTGCTCCACCTCAAAGGATGACCCCAATGCTAGCCATATATCCATCATAGGCTCAATGTGGGCACCCATCTGGACCTCACCCAAGGAAATTTCATGCCTGATGTCCATAGTATCCTCCTCTTCTGACTCAGGCTCCATCATGTGCTGCTCTAGCTGAAGCGTCACAAGTGACTCATCACCCAGAGTATCTCCTACACAGTCCCCTGACTGCTCACCCTGCCTGGCAGCCAATACGAGTGCCCGATCTCTGTCATCATACCGCAGCGCTCTTGCTCACGAAGCATCCTCAACTGATCCTATGGACTCATATGAAAAAGAGTTCTCACACTAGCATATAGAAGGAATTCCCTCCTCTTCTACCTTCGCCACCTCATCTGCATTGAATATGCCATCCACCCTCTCAATAAAGTGTCGATACAATGTCTGGAGCCCAGAAACATACTGGGATGCTACCTCTATTGTGTCCAGTATCCTCTGCTCATGCATGATCTCGACATGCCCTGAGGGAAAAATGACGGATGTTTCCCTCATGACCCACTCCCCAAGTGTAGGCTCAGCGATGACTGATGTGCCACCCCTACAGAGGATCATCTCATCCCCTAACCTATGGCTGTCAACTAGCATACTGACTCAGTGCCACTACTAAGAATTCTCTCGCCTAGTGTGTTGAGTGCCATCCAAATATCTTGGGTGAGCCTCACGTACCCCGCTGCTCATGCCGAAAGTGTCGAAGGACAACAACAAAATCGGTTGTGCCCATGAGTGATGTAGAAGAGGGTCAGGTCCGTGAGTCCCCACAGATACCAACAAGTATCGCTCATTTGTCTTCCCATTGATCGTGGGTGAAATACCCCCAAAGGTAAGCTCGGTGTCCCTGTCTGTGAGTCTCCCTGGAGGCAATGCTCAGACCTGTGTGCGTGTCGTACGCCCTCGCCTAACCCTTGGTCATCCATGTACTCCTCAACATGCCATTGCACACTAAAGGCATACCCTGAAATCTTCTTGGATACCCCATGCCTCTTTACCCTGTCACCCTATCTCGTCTAGTGCAGTGTTAGCGTGTCCGGGAATCTGTCCTCCCCACGTGCTCTCAATGTGGTGTAGGGCACTCCTACTCCACAATGCAGTCCCATACACTACGGTACACCACCATGCAACTCCATGTCCACCGGTAGTCCACTGATCAATGCTAGAGGCTCCCACACATCCTTGGATGTGATGACCTAGAGTTGTGCCTCTACATGTCGGACTACCCCCAATCGGTATCATCGTCACCACCGTCGCATCACTATACCCACCGATGAATGGGTCATCACTCCAAGCCCTCCTCGAGGGGTCCGAGAAGTGAATCTCCCTATGTGTCAGTAGTGTTACCACCATTTCTCGGCTCTGCTGCATCCTCTGTGCCCCACACAAAGGTGAAGAATCCTTGGCCCCATACAAGGTGCCATCTGGTGGCCTGCCAATGCCACCTCCTCCGACAAGCTCCTGCCAAGGTGTGCTGACCACCTCGTGATCCCGTGTATGAATGTCATGCCAAGACAACCTAGGGAGTCTGCCCATAAACTGGTTGGCCACTGGAGCTGACCGAGACTGCACATGCTCTACTACTAGGCCAACTGTACTCTCCAAGACATAGTCAGCCGACTTGCCCGGGAAACGATAGGTGATCCCACCTGGATCCCAATGCCAATCTGGGGTTCCTGTATTCCCCATGCATAGAAAATCCTGTTGAGCTACACTCGGATCCTTCACTATCTCCATAGCCCGCTCTACCGAGTACCAACTCGGAATCTCTCGCCATCCAACCTCAACATGTGGATGTTGTACCCTGTGCAACTCTGATCGTCTCATACCGCTATCCAAATCAACATATGAGATCTGACTAGGTGGCTCTGCCTCTCTCTCTCCAACGGGAAGAGATGACACAACAACATTGCTAGTCCCATCCACGCATGCCTGAAGGGGAATGATCTGACGCTCCAACGTGCCCTCTGATTGTACCATCAGGGAATCCAGTCGTTCCCCAATGCGAACCAACGGCCGCCGACTTGGCACAAGTCCTCTCATCTCGGCTCCCTGGTCTTGCAACAAAATGGCCTCCCGAACTGATGTGGCCTTCCCTTTCAAAACTCGAAGGTCTGCTCGAAGCCGACGATACCGCTGCCTGCGATCATCATCCGATACCTCTGTATCTCCTAGTGCCTCATCGAATGGGGATACATCTCCTGACACTGCACCCATTTGTGTGCTGCTACCACCCGAAGATTCGGACGCGACTCCGGTCATCAACTCAATGGATGGCTCTACTGGGGTAGGCTCTACCTTCTCCACTACCACATCAACCGACCCGGCCGAGGAGGTTTCCAATGAGGGTGAATCCTGTGTCACACTAGGTGTAACCTCGGACTCCCTGCAACCCTGTGTTCCCTCATCCTCCAAGTGCGAGGTAACCATTTTAATGGTTTCCCTCTCCGATACTCGGTCAAGCTAGAAAGAAGTATCCAACTTGTCCACCCAAGCTTTTTCTGAGCGCCTGGATGACCCGTCAAATGTCGGTAGATGGAATCTATCCACTGTGCGCTGTAAGCCCCCATCATGTGAGCGCCTGTTCCCTCTGTGAAAGTTGTGAGGTCTACTATCACGGCTGGAGCTAAACATAATCTCAGATAGTCAGATCTACGTCGCCAGGCCCCAGCGTAGCTCTGCCCCTATGTCTTCATCCAGAAAAGTGGGCATGGTAGGACGTGTGGGTGTATGTGATGCCATATGCTGAGTGGCATCGTGCTCCGGCAAATGGTGGGATGTGCCTGATCCCTCACCAATCTGAAAACTAACCTCCAACGCAGTGAGTTTCTGTGACATCACCTGCATGTGTTGGATGTAATATTCCCCGATTAGCTTTTCCTAGTGGAATATTCCTTTTGCTTTATTTTGCCGCTTTAGCTAGAAATAATAAATAAAGTGAGAAATAAGAGGGGTCACCTCACTTTAGTCACCTCACTTTATAAAATAAAGTGTTTTTCCTAGTAGATTGACGTTGTAACTTAGAGAGGGGGCCTTGGGGGTCCACATGTGTATGAGGGGAGGCATCAGGCAGACCCAAGGTTAACTGCGCAGGCCAAGGAGGGTGAAGGACGCAGTCAAGGTTCTGGAGGGAGTTTAGCACTATAAAAGGTGGGGCTCTCACCTCATTTTGGCATGCATGATTTGATATTGATATTGAGAGCCAGACTTCTGTCTGCTTCAGCACGCCGGTTGTTTAGTCGGTCTGCAGCACTGTTTAGTGCAAACCGAGTGTCTCCGGTCGGAGATCTCACCCTTAGCCTCGGGGGACTTCGAGTGCCTGTCCTGGTAAGGTTATTTTCTTAGCATCACCCTTAGCCTCGGGGGACTTCGAGTGCCTGCCCTGGTAAGGTTATTTTCTGAGCATCATCCTTCAGTTTCAGTGGTAGATTGCAGTAGTTTCTGGTGGAGATTTGGTAGAGGAGATACCCCTTCTTGAGACTGCGCAGATCTGGAGAGATAGTAGCAGATCCAACCTTGGAGGACGCAGATCTGGAGAGTTAGTAGCAGATCTAGCCTTGGAGGACGCAGATCAGGAGAGATAGCAGCAGATCTAGCCTTGGAGGACGCGGTCCCGAGGAGATGTTGGCAGATCTAGCCTTGGAGGACGCGAGATACGGAGAGATAGTATCGAGATCCCGGCCTTGGAGGGCGCGAATCTCGAGAATGGCAGAATCTAGCCTTGGAGGACGCGGATACGGAGAGATAACGACGAATCTGGCACTGGAGGAGCGCGGTCTGGGTGATAGGACGTAGATGCGAGAATAGGAGGACTCGAGATCCGGCGGTGCAACGCAGGCGAGAAAGAGCCAACGAATCCGGTCGAGAGGGACCCGATCGATGAAGCGGCGAGGGTCATGTGTGTGGGGCTTGACAGCGTTTTTCAGTGCTTCCAGCCTTGAGGAGCTGATCATCTCATCTGGAGGATTGGTGGCCAGCGTTTCATTTGTCTTCTGCGCTGTCACCAGCAGAGATAGCGTTTTCATTGGTGAGGGTTTGATTGGTGGTGGAGCTTCAGTTTCACATTCTCTGGGGATTGTTTGGAGGATTGAGATCAGCCATCTGTCTAGTCTTCAGCTCATAGTTCCAGTGCATTCCAGCAGCAGCTCTTCATAGCAGATTCTTCAGCCAGCTAGGACGCTGTCCTTATTTGCAGCCATTATTTATTCTGAGAGGGCCTCCACTTGCCTAGGGCAAGGATAGGTGCACTCATTCTGATTATCTTGTACTCCTCTATATGTATTCTCAGATTAATAAAATGGCTTAGTTTTCTGGCATTCTATGTGTACTTGTTCCATTATCTGGTTCCAGCATTTTGTTTTATATATCTGTCTGGCATATTTCTGTGTATTACTGGTTATTTCCCATTGGGGATATTACAGTGGTATCGGAGCATAGATCTAGCTCAGCCTGTGGTGCTAGCAGTCTATGACGCCCGGGGATAATCCCTACATCTATCAGAAGAAACGCAGAGCGAGAGTGGGTGGAAGTTTCCTTTCGGGGGAAGTGATACTGATCAGGAGCCACCTGAGACAGATTCAGAGGCAGAGCAGCCTGAGAAGGGCCCAGAGCAGCGTACCCCAATGGCAGATGATGATGTGAGGTTTAAGGCGGTCCTCCGTCACATGCAGGAGACGTCACAGAGGCTCTTGGCCATGGAGATCAGTCAGAGAGAACTCCCTAGAGTCCTTCAGATCGGTGAGGGATCGAGTATGTCTCGCCACATACCAGTGCACGATGCTATCCCCATTGTGACAGCTCAGCGATCCCCTATGCCCACATTCTTGCCAGAAGACACAGGGACAGGAGTGCGGTGAGGTGCACAGAGGGACAATCCAGCACCCACGCGACCCACCATGCCCACCTTTCTGGTAGAGGACGAGGGGTCGACAACACCGAGAAAGTTGAGTCCAGCTCGATGGGCAGCCGTTTTTGCAGAGTGGCAGGGCTTAGGACAGGCATTCATGGATACTCTCCCCTTCGAGCGCTATCTCCAGTATCGGTGCGGCATCAAACCCCCTGATCAGCACCAACACAAGGGGCACGGATACCACCGTGACCACGTGCGGCTAGTAGATTCCATTTGCCTATGTTTGATGGTTCATCAAAGAATTCGGCAAAGTCCTGGGTGGAGAAGCTGGACATTTATTTCCAGCTTAACTAGATGTCGGAGACGGAGGCCATTAAGATGGCTACATTGCATTTAGAGGGTGAGGCTCAGGATTGGTGGTTTCATGGGATGGCGACACTCGGGCATTCGACAGTGACGACATATGCCGAGTTTACCAGGGGGGTGGTAGAGCGTTTTGACAGGAGGGATCCGGAGCAGCATTTTGTTGAGCTGACCAAGCTCAAACAGACTGGGAGTGCAGAGGCATACATTTCGGATTTCTTGAGGTTTTGATGATGGTACACGATGTATCGACGGCACGGATGAATTACATATGTTTGTGGAGGGGGCTGTCAGAGCCACTTCGTGGCTAGTCCGTCGAACAAACCGGCTACCTTGCGAGGATGCCATCGGTAAGGACTCGAGGACTTCTGAGGATGTCTTGCCCCCGGGACTCGGCCACCTTATCCCCGAGGCAGAGGCTTTCCGGCCTAAGGAGTGAGACACGAGGGCTCGCCTCCCAAGGCGAATGCAGGACGAGAGCGATTGATGATGAGGCCAGGAGAGAGCTGAGGCGGAAGCGATTATGCTTCACTTGCCAGGAGCCATGGGCACCGGGACACAAATGTGCGGCAGGAAAGGCACATTTCATAGAGGTCTTCTCCGAGAGCAGCGGAGAAGAGGATGAGGAGGATGATGAGGAGGCAGGAGGATGTTATGCAGCGCAGAGTACCTTACCACCACCCGATGCAGGTGGGGCATCATTCGCACCTACTGGGGGAGCTCTAGCAGCATTGCGAGGAGTCCCCAAGTATTTGACATTGCGCGTACGGGGGACAGTGCGCGGACAGCGGGTTTCAGTCTTAGTCGATAGTGGGGCCACCCACAACTTCATTGATGCCCAGATGGTTGAGCGGAGAGGCATACAGACAGAGGGTTTTGATGGATTTTCCATCTTGATCCCAAGAGATCAGACCATGGCATGTGCTCGGTATGTTCCGGAGCTATCAATGACGATGGGCACGTATACATTGACAGATCACTTCTTTGTGGTGGATATTCTGGACACCAACCTGATATTGGGTGTTCGGTGTTATTACTCTGGGGAAGGTCCCGACGGATTGGAAGGCCCCCTAGAGATGGAGTGGGATGATCCCAAGGCAGGGAGGCAGAGAGAATGCGAGGGCGAACACATATCCTTTTGAACCGTGTCGGCACAGACGCATAGGAGCGACTTTCATGAGAGATATCGGTGGCGATCGAGTTGCGAGCTTCGAGCAGTGGATACGGGGCGGACGGTGCACCCCCCCGATCTGATCTATTCTCGATAGATATGCAGTAGTTTTTGGTGACATTCCGCCAGGACAGCCACCAGATCGGGGGTTTGAGCACACGATCGAGCTGGACCAGGGGATACAGGCAGTGATCACTACACCATATAGGCATCCCAAGGCCTATCGGGATGGGAATAGAGCGAGGCTATCCAGGAGTTGCGGCCCTTGGTCACATTTGGCCCGACACTAGTCCTTTTAGCCAAGTCGGTAGTCTGATGAAGAAGAGAGATGACACCAGTCGCATGTCCATTAAACTATGAGACTCCCGAACAGAGAAGACCACTGAAAGTAGACACCCATTCCCGGGATCGACGAGCTGATGATGAGTTGAGAAGACACGGTTCTTCTCGAAGATTGATTTGAGATCGGGGTACCATCAGATTCGCGTGAGGGAACAGGACATTCCCAAGACCGCCTTCAGGTGTCATTATGGGCACTTTGAGTTTTTGGTTATGCCTTTTGGGCTAACCAATGCACCAGCTACTTTTCAGTCTTGCATGAACCATATCTTCCGCAGTCATCTGAGAAAGTTTGTATTGGTCTTCTTCGATGACATACTCATATATAGCAGGACTTGGGAGGAGCATCTCCAGCATATAGAGGCAGTACTACATATCTTGGAAGAGCAACAGTTCTATGCTAAGCTCTCCAAGTGTGAGTTTGGGATGACGGAGATGTTGTATTTGGGTCACATTATTGGAGTGGACGGAGTGAGAGTCCATGAGGAGAAGAAAATGGAGCTCTCGGGGGTTGGCAGGCCACGGAGTGTGACGAAGCGAGTATTCATTGGTATACGCACCTACTACGGAAGTTTGTCAAGGCTTCTCTCGGCTTACGCACCCCTCCACCAGTCTGACGGAAGGAGGCATTGATTGGTCGGACAAACCTGGCGAGCTTTTGACAAGCTCGGGAGGTGATAATAGTTCATCCCGATATTAAACGTTGCCAGATTTTACGCAGCCCTTTGTCCTAGAGTGCGATGCATTGGGAGAGGGGATTGGTGCAGTTTTGATGCAGGAGGGTCATCCGATTGCATTCGAAAGCCGGAAGCTCCTTCCACACGAGAGGCTATATCCCATATATGACAAGGAGATGCTGGCCATCATGCATGCATTGGCCAAATTACGACAGTACCTGGTAGGTGGCAGATTCAGGGTGAGGACAGATCATAACAGCCTGAGGTACTTTCTGGAGCAGAAGCAGTTGCAGGAGAGGCAGCAGAAGTGGATCAGCAAGATCCAGGCCTACGACTTTGACATAGAGTATGTCAAGGGGAAGAATAACGTGGTAGCTGATGTCCTTTCTCGTAGACCGGCCACGTTATCACTCATGAGCCTGGACGCTGACTGGAAGGCTCGACTATTGGTTGAGTACTCCAATGATAGATTTGCATGCGAGGTTCTGGATGGGCGGTCTTGGAGTAGCGGTACAAGGTGGTCGACGGGTCATCATTACGGGGAGACGGGATCTTCTTCGGGCAGGGGTCTCGGCTCAAGAAGAAGATACCTCCGGAGCTTCACACGATTCACCATTGGCGGGCCATCGAGGGTTCACCCCAAGACATACGGGGCCATTGGAGAGATTTTTGAAGGGGCCTCCAAGGAGGACGTGCTCCGGCATATCAGGGAATGTGAAGTTTGCCAGAGAAACAAGGGGGAGATGAACCATCCCGCAGGCTTGTTGCAGCCTCTTCCCATTCCAGAGGGGAAGTGGGAGAGCATTTCGATGTTGTTAAGAAGCTAGTAGAAGATGAAGATATGGCTGATTTGTTAATGTGAAGCTTGCTGCCTTACTTTGATTGATTTGTGACTCATTGCATCTCCTTGGAGAGACTCAAGCACTTCAGTCAAGAAGTTATCAACAATTTTCGAAACCCAAATTTTAGAAGATATTATTTTTAATACCAAAATACTATAATACTATAAAATATAGGTGCAATAAACTATTATTTTGATCAACAAGACTCTAAATAAGCATTAATTTGCATCCATTTATATAATTAGTTAAACTAAATTATATAGTTGATAATAGGATAGTAGAATATATTATAGGGTACTTTCAGAATGAAATACATTTTGTTCATTCATTGGAAAGCTTCACAAACCACTGTGATAATAGAGTTCTCAGCGCTAATACAATTATTTTGTCGATCTGTGCATATATTTCTCAATATCCCCTTCCCATATGGGAAAGGAGTGGACTAGTCACTTACCTCACAAGGTCCTTATGGAGTTGTTGTTCCAGGCCACACGTGCACACCATTTTACCAACAAGACAATTTAGTAGACAACTCGACAAGGCCTTGGAGCTGGGTGCCCCCAAATCCACACAGCCAACCATCCATCAGGAGAATTTTTCCATGCCTGGATGTTAGGAGAGCTTGCTCAAATTTGGGCTTCCCACAAGGATCATACTGTAGAGCCCTATCAGTCCCAGACACACTCCAAAGGACATCATCCACTAGTCCAAAAAAAATTTTGCGGTCATTGAGGACTCTAGCAGGGAGACCCCCCTTGATCTAATTGCTCGTCCTCACCTGTCAGCACTAGCATACCATGACTAGTTCAAACTAAAGTTCCTTTGGTCCTCAGATATCATACATATTATCTTTTTCTTGTAATTACTTTATCTCCACTCCGAGTCATGTACTTTCTTATCTTCTCTTGTTGTTCTGCTTCTAGCACAATTAAAAATCTGTTTTGATATGATTTTTAGCATCTTTATAGTCCACACTTCCACACTTCCACATTGTATTTTGGCTAGTGATGTACTCTTATAATCCCATTGACCTAACATTTTCCCCAAGGAAAACCTTGTGGGGAAACCCAAGAGATGCTTCCTCATGTTTGTGGATGGCATCCCTAGTAACCCTGTTCGCTAAAGTCATAGACTAGTGTGCCTAACCAGGAGGGTTGAACTAGGCAGATGCCCAACAACATGAAAAAAAACCAGTTGAGCTAACCCTTGGTCTTCCCATTGACATACTCCTTTGATCATTTGCTGGACATTAATAAACTTATATTATCAAACTTTGGTTTTTACAAATACTGCAACAAAAAAGGTGGTTTGACAAACAATGCAACAAATCAGAACTCATATTTTAATAATTTAGACGATAAGAGGTATTCCAAAAATCATTGACAAAGACAGCCATGCTTTTATCTAGATTTGCATTTGAAAAAATTGTCAACTTATCTGTTATATTGTCAACTTGAAATGTGAAATCCAGATATGAAAACTAGATATGAAAGTATTTCAAAAATCACCTCTTGGGTATTAAAATAAGAATGGAGCTGTACAGGATGGCATCAAGGCCAATGAGAAAAATTACAATTAATT
>JAXQQM020090108.1:0-37667 GCA_034641835.2 Pinus albicaulis | reverse complement strand
TCCTAGGGATCTGGTTTGCATGGGTCCACAAACATCAGTATCCACAATTTCTAGTACATATCTTCTTCTCCTATCATAATTATAGGGGAATGCACCTTTGTTCGTTTTTCCTAAAGGACAACCCTCAGAAGCAACATATTCATTATTTAACATAGAGAGTCCTCTAATGATTCTTTGTTTTTGCAATAATAATCAATCATGAAAATTAATATGACCATATATGTAGTGCCAAAAAAAAACTTGTTCATATAGCTATAGAAGTTAGTGCTTGATGACTCTTGCTAGTGACATCAAGTTTGTACATGCCTCCAACTCTAACTCCTGAAGCAACAAGTTTTCAATGGTCCAAAAAATCCTTTACTATGTAGTGTGTTTTGAAGAATTTAACCTTGAGATTATGCTCTATAATTATGGACACAAACATCACAATTTTCCTGATCCCAAGTACATACATAATATTATGGATGCATCTCACACTGCCATTTGGTAAAGTCATTGAAATATCACCATATCCCTTGATCCGATGCGCACAATCATCTCCAAGCCAAATTTTTCCAGCATTTTTTATTTCCTTGAAATTCTCATGCCAGACCTTATTACATTGCATGTGGATTATGCGTTGAAAATCCACAAACCATGCATCGAAATTATCGATTTCACCAAAAAATGCAACATTAGACATAAACAAACTAAGATTTTTAAGATCATAATTCAAAACTTCTCCTGCAAAATGTCTTGAATGTATTATTTATTTGTCCCTTGCTTTATCACTTCTCTTCTTGTAACAATCTTTGGAAATATTCCCAATTCTACCACAGTAAAATCATTTAGTTTTAGAATAATTCATAGCATGTGACATACCTTGATTTGGCTTTGGACATGGCCTTCTCTAAAATGGACTTCCACCTTTACTTCCTTCTCCCTACTTTCATTCGAATAACTCCTGCTTCACCACAAGTGTTAAGTCCAGATTCAGCGACTTCAAATTCCCCCGCCTCTCCACTTCTCGCATCAATATCCTTGTGAAATCATTAAAATATGGATATTTATCCCTTGCAGTATGACCTATAATGAACATTTTATAGTCCTTAGACATCCCATTTAATGTAATTGTGACAAGATTAGTACCCGGTGTTGATTCCCCTATGTATCCCAACTTATCTTTCAAGTATGTGATTCTTAAAACAAAATTACTAAAATATTATTTTTATTCCATTTTAATATAAAAGAAGCTTACTTTTGAGGAAGAGGATCGAATTTTTGTTTTTAGTCTCATACAAATCATTCATTGTAGACAAAGTTTCACTTGATTTCTTGGAATCATGAAGGTGAGGAATTATACTATATTTCACAGACATCCATAAGAGTACCTTTTATTTATTCTCTTGCTTCTCCCACTCTTATATTGATGCAGTCTTCACACCTTAAGAAGCACTTGGCTTTTCTTCTTCTCCATTTGTAATTTTCCATACACCATATCCTTCAATGAATGTTTTAATTTTTAATTTCCAATTAACAAAATTTTAGCCATCCAACTTATTGGCCTCACTCAAGTAGGTATTTATAAGTTGATTAGTCGCCTCAACAGGAAGTCCCAATCTTCAACAAGTCCCTTCTTCTTTCTTTGCTCTTCATGAGCACCATCAAATTCTCCAAATATGTTTGGAGATAAAATCTAGAGAGAAGATCTAGTGAAGATCACACTTCTATGAGTGGATTCAAATAAATCTTAGATTAATTGATCTTTAAATTTTCCATTTTTTTTTAAATGTTAGTTTATTAAATTCACCACATATATATCCAAATAAAATAAAATTTGAATTAGGGCGCACTCAAAACCATGACCATGTGATGCATTGCCAAATTGTAAAATTTCGTAAGTTTACCACTATAATTACACTCTTTCCTTTGAGCTATCTGTGATGGTTAGTGCACTATTCTAATATAAATAATGTGATGGTGGAATTTGACGTTTTTTATTTTTGATTTTCTTTCAATAACGACTCAACATGAAGGCACAATATGAGGCTTGAAACACTACCGTTGTGACTAGTGCACACTCTGTGAGCACACCTGTTGAGCCCTAAAAATGTCTTTTATTTTCACCAAAATCCGCTTCATTCCATAAATCCTTTATCATTTATAGGTCTAAAAGATAAATAAGAATGATTAAAATCACTTTAAGAATACATGCAATGACTAACTTGTTTTACTTTTGTGATTTTGTTGTCTTAATGATTTCTGAGCATTTTTAGCTACAGAATGCAGTCATTCTGTAGCTAGTCATATGTTTTGTAGCTATCTTAGTGTTTAAATAGGTTACAGGTGTCATCTGAGGGAAAGACATATATGGTTAGACTCCAAAACTCTCCTGCATCATTCCTTGTCATCCACAAAAGCTGAGTAAAAAAACTGGAAGTGATTATGCATGTGGACAAAGCTAAAATCCAAGAAGCAGATTTCTATAAGGATAAGGACTCTTGATTTTCCTTCAACAAATCATGAGTCCTTAACAGGAGTTTTAGTTCGATTTTGAATGAAGAAAACACCTATGCCTATTTTTACTCAATATCAGTTATGTAATTGCGTATAAAAATAACTAGGTGAACCGAGAAAGACAGTTGATATTTTTAGTTTTCAAATATTGTGATACTCTGTTTCTGAGCATTTTAATTAAAGGAGAATAACTTTGATTCTATTCTGGAGACAACTTTAAGGAGTTAAAGATTCGTATGCCAATCTAATAGCAGAGGGCCCCTGCTATCTGAAGAGGCTTTTACACGCTTTCTAGATAAGTAAATTTTAATTATGTTTTGTTATATTCCTTACTTAGGCAGTTTTCTAAGTTCGTCTTTTTGCGTTATGTTTTATGTCGTTTACTTGTGTCGAAGAACCTCATAGTAATACAATCAATCTTGTTTTCATAAGCTATTCCAATATATCTCTATTACATGAAAGAGATCTAGCTGTATTATTTTGAGTTAATTGCATTTTAGTTATGTTAGTTAGATTTAGAAGATCCTCATTATTTTTTAACTTATTCTTGTTCTCAAGCTCTTCTAACATATCACTATTATATGAACAAGAATTAGTTATATTATTTTGAGTTATTGGCATTTTCTGTTCTACAATTAGGTAAGAGATTCTCATGTTATTACAAACAGTCTTTTCTCAAGTTGTTCCAAGAAATCTCTAATTCCTGAATGAGACTTAATAGTAATATTGTGACTTGCAGATTATTTGTTTACAGGAAATTATTGTTACATTAGGCTTGATCTCTTTCACAAATTGTTCCAAAAAATATCTAATTCATGAATGAGATCCAGTTCTAATGTCATAAATTATTTTAGTATAGGAATCCTTATTATGTTACAGATGATATTTTTCTCAAGTTGTTCCAACAAATCTCTACCAATGAATAAAATTTCTCTGTAATGTTTTAAGTTACTATTTTCTAGGAGATCCTCATCACACCAGAAGTAATCCTTTTCTCAGTTTGTTCCAATATATTTCTAATGAAACGAATTGACTAAGTTTAATTTTATGAGTTACTTTTTTAGTAGCTTTACAATCTATGGATTAGCATTCTCTATTTTTTTTATCATTCCTAGTTTAGAATAGATCTTGCATTTAAATTATGTTTTAGTACATTCAATAACATTTCCTTTTCTTCCTCTTTGCTATTAATTTAATTTCCCCCCCTTAGCATAAAATAACATTAAAACATAAAACCAAAAACATTAGAAAAACACTAAACACAGCGAAGTAGGAAGAGGATACTTAGGCACATATGGTGCACTTCACTTCAACAGTTTACTAGCCCTGGTTGATGATTTATGATATCAATTTAGAAACACTAAATTGACAAAACAACACCATCACTCAGATATTTCAGCCACACTTTGTGACCATGTTACTCCACATAGAACTCCACTGATGGCTCTTTCTTTGATAGATACAAATAAAACCGAGCTCTAGTTAGCACTTCTAAATACAATCCATGGACTTAAGAAAGACAATGAAATATAAAACTTCTATACACATATGCCAAGATAGAATTTGACAAAAAAGATATCATCACAACATTGCATAGGTCCATGCTTCACCTTAGGTCCATGGTATTGCAAATACCACTTACTAGAATAAAACGAACTCTGACTCATGTCTTTGTTATCAGTCTTAATCTCTCCAACCATAGTGATCCACGACTCTCTTCCTTAGTTCTGGTTGGTAATGGGTCAAGTATTCTCACACTCACCGATGTGAATTGTATAATCCTTTGCATGCATATGTCCACTCTACATTGCAGTTCCACAATGGATCCAAAAAATTCACACAAAATTGTTGAGTCTCAAAAGTGTTCTCCATATTCATACATATTTCCATTATGTCATAACCATTTAGCTCTTATTTCATAACCATTTGACCTAAAACCCTACATCAAGTAACCATTTTCATAAATATATGGGTTAGGATCTTTGTTTTCCAAAGTTATTTATTTTATGTATTTTAAGTGAATTTATGATTAGAAACTAGAAAATTAACATAGTTTCATATATGTATATATGTGTTATGAGTTTTGTGACATGTGTAGGTCAAAAGGAGACTTCTAGAAGACCCTTATGTGGCACTCTAAAGCCAAATTCGAATTTGGTTGGAGAAGATTATGGGATCGAGAGGATATGTGTCTCACTTCCTTGTTGTATTGAAACTCTAAGAGGATATGTGTCTCATTCCTCAAGTTGTGTTAAAACTCTAGAAAGACATGTGTCTTATCATTTCCTATTTTGATTGTAACTCTAGAGATGGAGGGAGAGATTCATGGACTCCCATTATGAGATGTCTCCTCATATTTTGTATAAATAGGATAAGTTTTCTCTTATCATAAGTAATGAGAAAGTAATGAGAAAGTAATGAAGAAGTAGATTTGTAACTAAGTTCAAGATGGAATGGGATGTAGATTTGTGAGTTCTTTTTAATAGAGAAATTCAGTTCTTTGATGGTGTTTTGATTACAACTTTAAGGAGCTGAAGGACTTCACCAAATTGGTAGCAGAGGGCCCCTGCTATCCAAGGAGGCTTTTACATGTTTTATAGATAAGTTGCTTTCAATTCTGTTTTGTCATATTTCCTTACTTAGATTGCTTTATGAAATCATAGCTTTTAGCATAATTTTTCATGGCAGCCCGGGCATTTGCATATCTTTTGACTAATGACATGGAATCAATATTGTTCTGCTGTTAATTTATTTTTTCTTAGTTTTTGTTTAATTCCGGTATTACTTTGTTTATTTCAGTCTTGCACATTTGCTTCAGTAGTTAGATTTAGATATATTAAATTGCTCATGTCATTTTCAGTTACCTCCGAAAGCCACAGCTGGACTGATGGTGAGGGATTGTATTATGAAATGTGTAGTTTGATATTAGTTTCCTTTCTGCAAGTTAGATATATTAAATTGCTCATAACATCTTCAATTGCCTCCGAAAGCCACAGCTGGACTGATGGTGAGGGATTGAATTATGGATGTGTAGTTTGATATTAGTTTCCTTTCTGCAAGTTAGAAATATTAAATTGTGCATGACATCTTCAGTTACCTCCGAAAGCCACAGCTGGACTGATGGTGAGGGATTGGATTATGAATGTGTGGTTTGATATTAGTTTACTTTCTGCAAGTTAGATATCGGTTACTCAAGTTGTTTATGGTTACTTCCGAAAATCATAGCTGGACTAATGATGAGGGATCAGAAGACAAGTTGATGTAATTTGATTTAGATTTACTTTATTGCAACTTTTGGATTTCTTTCGGCATAGTTTCTTTTGTGTTTAGACAGCAGCAAGAATAATTTGGTTTCATGCTCACTAGTTCACTGTTTTGATTTATTAGATTAGCAGCACCTTTTTCATTTCAGTAGCACATTTTCATTTCCTTTCAAGTTTTGTCATTGTATGTTTCAAATTCCTTTTTCAGTTTCAAGTTGGTAAATTATTATAAAGGACATCATTGCCTTGAATATCCATAACCATACTTGTCTTTTAGAATTTCATAAAAATCCAAAAACGACAAAAAGTAAGAGATAGGTTATCTTGCACATATAGTGCGCCACACTTTGTCAGTTTACGAATCCCTGGTTGATAATTTATGTTAGCAATTTAGGACACACTAAATTGACCAAACATTTTGGCGCCGTTGCCGGGGAAGTGTAACTAGGTAGACTTATTTCTTACATCTAAAAAAAAATTAATAATTCTTGAGTATGCTCTCCTCCTGCACTTTGTGTGATCTGGAGGATCAGAAAAAGGAATGTTATGTAAAAAAAAAAAAATTAATAATTCTTGAGTATGCTCTCCTCCTGCACTTTGTGTGATCTGGAGGATCAGAAAAAGAATTGTTATGTGAAAAAAAAAAAGGAGACAAAATAAAACTTCATCATTTCAATTGATTCAACAATTTAAAAAAAATAAATTGTTTTCATGAAAAACTTTGATTTCAATAAAATTGTTTTGTTTAATGAATATATATGTGTATTTTTAAAATTTTGAAAATATCACATACATAATTTTATTAAACAAATCAATTAAAAAAAATGAAAATAAAAAAATTAAAAAAATTAAAAAAAAATTAAATTGTTTTGTTACTAAGATATATATGTATATTTTTATTTTTTTGAAAATATATATATAATTTTAATAACAAATCATTTAAAAAAAAATAAAAATTCAATAAATTGTTTTTGTTTAGTAAATTACATATGTATATTTTTAATTTTCCAAAATTTAACATGTCTAATTTTATTAACAAAACAATTTAAAAAAAAATTAATAATTTTGTTTAATAAAACATATATGTGTATTTTTAATTCTTGAAATATAACATATATAGTTTTATTAACAAAACAAATAATAATAAAAAAAAAACAAAACAATAACAAAAACAAATCAATAAACAAAATGAGATGGCCATTGTAAAACGAAACCAAAGAAACAGATCCAACCTTTGCAAAATCTACAATGCTCTCCAGCGCTCTACAAACCTGATGAAAACCAGATGAGTCCCTTAAAAAATATCTTCATTCCAAAACTGTGCTCACGGTTCATTTGTAAACAAAACGGAACAGTGCACTGCCTTTCACGGCCATTTACATCTTTGGAGTTATGTCGCACTAGGAAATTAAGATCACTAAACCGTGAGCATACAGCTGGTTTTTCTGCTGCTTCAAACTTGAAGATAATGCAAACAATACCTGGCATTCCTAGGTATAAAACCACAACAGCATAACAGAAAACAACAGACTAATCCGTTAAAAAAAAAACAACATGAGTATCAAGCAGAGGTTAGTCGCCTTTTGGATTTGATAGTACGCAGCTTGTCTTGAATTCTCCTATGCTGGAATTAAACAATGAGTTAGTCAGTAATGCTAGTGATGCGGCAGATTCAAGACAAACAGAAAAACGCAAAACAGAGAATTGATTTTGTTACAGCGCACTCAGAAAACGCAACTTTTATTAACACGTCATTTTTAAACACGTTTTCTGATCAAACTAGGATGAATTTTGAAAATCCACGACATGGGTTTTTTCGCTAACGTGGTCAATTAGATAACTCAGAAACCGTTTTAAGAAATTCGTGGCGGTCTGGGAGAAATTCTCGGTTCTTTGAAGGCCATTTTTGCCTGCCGCGTGAGGAAAAACGGTTTTCTGTTTGAACAGTGGAGAGTTTGAACGGCACTTTGCTTGATTTCGCCCATAATCTGAAGAAGATGAATTCTAATTGAAATCAAATTCTTAACGTGGCATTCAATCCACATTTCACTGACCGTTGATGCCAGATCTTCAGTTTGTATTAGGTGTCATTTCCAACACTGCATTTTATCTTCGGTCTGGGCCCTCAGCTTGGTACACTCAGAATTATCAGCCGCTTTCTATGAGAAGGTTCTTCAATCTGCATGGGGCTATAATATCATCTTCATACGTATAGACTGGATTGGTTGTGTTTGCCTCTGCAACTACGATAGTGTTGCTCCTTATGGAAACTCTCAGTGCTTTTCTCCATCCATTGCGTCTTCACTTGGTTGAGTTTCAAAATAAGTTCTATGAAATTCCATCCATTCTCTTTTACTTTACTTAGTGAAGAGGATGATTAATATGTTGGCTGTATTACAACTACAATCTTCAATGCCTTTTGAAGCTAACTTTATTCTTGTAATTCTTATAATAAGGGAAAAGAAAATGGCTACAAAATTGCAGTTTAGGTCCAACATTTGTTCAAAGTAGTGTGCTGGCAATTGGCTAATCAATTCTAACTGATGATCGGAATTTCAATAAGGAAATGTGTGAATAATAGAGGAGCATTGCGCAGAATTGTATTGTATAGCAGGTTTTATTTTCTGAAGTCATACTCGGACTTCATGAGATCAGTCCACCTTCCATCTCTTGGATTGTGGAAAGTTGCAGACATGGTCTTAAGTTCCCACTGCCTATGATGCTATAGAGGCATTCTTCTTTTCCAAGATTGGTGCAACATTAAAAAAAAAAATTGCAATTTGTTTTGATTTAAAAAAAAAATAAAAAAAATTGAATCAATGAAATGAATAAGTTATTTGTTCGTTTTTCTGAAGGTATTGATTAATTTTGGATTGATGATGAAGGATGAATGGCTAACTTTTTATTCAAGATTTTTAGCTACAGAAACCGTCGACATTCCGCAGCTAAAGTCCAATTTCGCATCTGTTCTCCAATTCCGCAGCTGAAGTCCAATTCCGCAGTTGTTCTGCAATTCCGCAGCTGAAAAACCTCATTGTTCAAATCAGCCTAACTTTCTCATACAAAATCAGATTTTTATGATTCAAGTATCGTTGGAAAGGTCTCAACAAGATCTATACAATGAGAAATCCATCATTAGAGTTTGAAATGAAAAATAATGAAATAAATTGCTGAAAAGAAGCTACATTCAACTTGAGGCACTAATTCCAAAACATGTATAAATTCTTTTGATTTTTCCTTTGAGAACTTGTTTCATTAATACAAATTCTTAGTTTTGTGTGTAAATATCATAACTAGAGAGATTGATCACCTCTCTCCTTTGATAATCTTACATTCCATTGCAGAATAAGTATTAGTTTTTTTTGCAGGTTCCAGGAGGAAGGACAAATGACTACAAGAGAATGGTGTCTCTCTAAGAGACCAATTTGTTTCATAAGAGGATGATCGGCAACAAAGAGGAAATATGCTGATGTAAAATCAGATCCAAACACTTGAAAAACTTTCAGATACTATTGTCTCCATCACATCCATACCTCATAATAAACCATTCACCTCATTTCACTTCATATTTTCCATTTACATTCACATCCACTTTCCATTTCTTTTTGTCCATACATAACCCACAAATAAAAGAAAAAGCAAGAAGCTCATTCACATGCTTATTGCCCATTTCCATTTCTACTTTCCATTTTCATCTTCCATTTCCATCTTTCATTTCTTGTCATTTTCATTCCGCAAATAAGCCCTGCTTCCAATGCAAACTATTGAGTCCATAGTCCTTTGAGTCTAAGTTCTTTGTAAAAACACCTTGAGGCTTGCATGCCTTAATGGAAAGTTCTCATGCTGACAAACAATGGGAATACATTAATGTCCTTTGTTCGTCAGATCTTCTAGGTGACTCGACATCAGCAAAATCATTCGTACCTAGCAAGATGTGTTTGGGCATCTTGACTCTCATTGTCATCAATGGTGAGAGTTCTCGTGTTGACTAGTGGCATCCATTAATGGCCACTAAGTCAACAATTTCCTACTATATTCGACATCAGAACATCTTTTCACATAGTAGGAATTATGCCAATGAGTTTTGAAGACATGAAGACTATTATTTTCAGCATTTTGGAGCAGATTCAGCAAGTTTTAGTAGAAGCAATAAAAAGTCATCTTATCTCTTTATCCATGACTCCTCTTGTTTAGCCACTTGAAGAAGAATATGATCAGAATTTTGCAGCCACCACACATACACAACTCATCCACATTTAAGGTAAGTGAAGGTATGTTGTTTTCTAATTTTTAGTCATATAATTCATTAGAATGCTAAAATTGTAACTTTGGAAAAATTCCTCACTCCCTTTTCCACACTGTCATATCTTTAGTTGGGGGGGAAGGGACATCATTTCATATCCACATGTCATACACTATCACACATTTTCATTTCATTTCCATCCACATATACTTCCCAACCAACTATTGTTGCAACATGATTCAAAAGATTATATGCCTTGCAAATGATCAATTCATTGATAAAGTAGTTGATTCTAAATGTTTTCATGAACTTTGATGCAACAAAGAAAATAAAGCATTGTTACATAAGAACCAATGCTCAAAAAAAAAATAAAAAAAAAATAAATGGTTGTCACACAAGAACCAACCATTGAAAAAAAAATGTGTTGCAATCAAATGTATTATACTTTGCCAAAAAAGAAAATATCAAGAAACAAAGTTTGGAACGAATCTATATGAGTCAAAGATCAACTCATGGAGAAATGAATCATTGCAATAGTTGCATGAGGACATGCAACAACTTCAGTTGGGGGGTATGTTGAGTCTCAAAAGTGTTCTCCATATTCATACATATTTCCATTATGTCATAACCATTTAGCTCTTATTTCATAGCCATTTGACATAAAACCCTACATCAAGTAACCATTTTCATAAATATATGGGTTAGGATCCTTGTTTTCCAAAGTTATTTATTTTATGTATTTTAAGTGAATTTATGATTAGAAACTAGAAAATTAACATAGTTTCATATATCTATATATGTGTTATGAGTTTTGTGACATGTGTAGGTCAAAAGGAGACTTCTAGAAGACCCTTATGTGGCATTCTAAAGCCAATTTCAAATTTGGTTGGAGAAGATTATGGGATCAAGAGGATATGTGTCTCACTTCCTTGTTGTATAAACTCTAAGAGGATATGTGTCTCATTCCTCAAGTTGTGTTAAAACTCTAGAAAGACATGTGTCTTATCATTTCCTATTTTGATTGTAACTCTAGAGATGGAGGGAGAGATTCATGGACTCCCATTAATGAGATGTCTCCTCATATTTTGTATAAATAGGAGAAGTTTTCTCCTATCATAAGTAATGAAAAAGTAATGAGAAAGTAATGAAGAAGTAGATTTGTAACTAAGTTCAAGATGGAATGGGATGTAGATTTGTGAGTTCTTTTTAATAGAGAAATTCAGTTCTTTGATGGTGTTTTGATTACAATTTTAAGGAGCTGAAGGACTTCACCAAATTGGTAGCAGAGGGCCCCTGCTATCCAAGGAGGTTTTTACATGTTTTCTAGATAAGTTGCTTTCAATTCTGTTTTGTCATATTTCCTTACTTAGATTGCTTTCTGAAATCATAGCTTTTAGCATAATTTTTCATGGCAGCTCGGGCATTTGCATATCTTTTGACTAATGACATGGAATCAATATTGTTCTGTTGTTAATTTATTTTTTTTCTTAGTTTTTTTTTGTTTAATTCCAGTATTGCTTTGTTTATTTCAGTCTTGCAAATTTACTTCAGTAGTTAGATTTAGATATATTAAATTGCTCATGTCATTTTCAGTTACCTCCGAAAGCCACAGCTGGACTGATGGTGAGGGATTGTATTATGAAATGTGTAGTTTGATATTAGTTTCCTTTCTGCAAGTTAGATATATTAAATTTCTCATAACATCTTCAGTTGCCTCCGAAAGCCACGGCTGGACTGATGGTGAGGGATTGAATTATGGATGTGTAGTTTGATATTAGTTTCCTTTCTGCAAGTTAGAAATATTAAATTGTGCATGACATCTTCAGTTACCTCCGAAAGCCACAGCTGGACTGATGGTGAAGGATTGAATTATGAATGTGTGGTTTGATATTAGTTTACTTTCTGCAAGTTAGATATCAGTTACTCAAGTTGTTTATGGTTACTTCCGAAAATCATAGCTGGACTAATGATGAGGGATCGGAAGACAAGTTGATGTAATTTGATTTAGATTTACTTTATTGCAACTTTTGGATTTCTTTCAGCATAGTTTCTTTTGTGTTTAGACAACAGCAAGAATAGTTTGGTTTCATGCTCACTAGTTCATTGTTTTGATTTATTAGATTAGCAACACCTTTTTCATTTCAGTAGCACATTTTCATTTCCTTTCAAGTTTTGTCATTGTATGTTTCAAATTCCTTTTTCAGTTTCAAGTTGGTAAATCATTATAAAGGACATCATTGCCTTGAATATCCATAACAATACTTGTCTTTTAGAATTTCATAAAAATCCAAAAACGACAAAAAGTAAGAGATAGGTTATCTTGCACATATAGTGCGCCACACTTCGTCAGCTTACGAATCCCTGGTTGATAATTTATGTTAGCAATTTAGGACACACTAAATTGACCAAACATTTTGGCGCCGTTGCCGGGGAAGTGTAACTAGGTAGCCTTATTTCTTACATCTAAAAAAAAAATTAATAATTCTTGAGTATGCTCTCCTCCTGCACTTTGTGTGATCTGGAGGATCAGAAAAAGGATTGTTATGTAAATTTTTTTTTTTAATAATTCTTGAGTATGCTCTCCTCTTGCACTTTGTGTGATCCGGAGGATCAGAAAAAGAATTGTTATGTGAAAAAAAAAAAGGAGACAAAATAAAACTTCATCATTTCAATTGATTCAACAATTTTAAAAAAAAATTGTTTTCATGAAAAACTTTGATTTCAATAAATTGTTTTGTTTAATGAATATATATGTGTATTTTTAAATTTTTGAAAATATCACATACATAATTTTATTAAACAAATCAATTAAAAAAAAAATTGAAAATAAAAAATAAAAAAAATTAAAAAATTAAATTGTTTTGTTACTAAGATATATATGTATATTTTTATTTTTGAAAAAATATATATAATTTTAATAACAAATCATTTAAAAAAAAATCAATAAATTGTTTTTGTTTAGTAAATTACATATGTATATTTTTAATTTTCCAAAATTTAACATGTGTAATTTTATTAACAAAACAATTTAAAAAAAAAAAAATCATTTTGTTTAGTAAAACATATATGTATAATTTTAATTCTTGAAATATAACATATATAGTTTTATTAACAAAACAAATAATAATAAAAAAAAAACAAAACAATAACAAAAGAAAATCAATAAACAAAATGAGATGGCCATTGTAAAACGAAACCACAGAAACAGATCCAACCTTTGCAAAATCTACAATGCTCTCCAGCGCTCTACAAACCTGATGAAAACCAGATGAGTCCCTTCAAAAAGATCTTCATTCCAAAACTGTGCTCATGGTTCATTTGTAAACAAAACGGAACAGTGCACTGCTTTTCATAGCCATTTACATCTTTGGAGTTATGTCGCACTAGGAAATTAAGATCACTAAACCGTGAGCATACAGCTGGTTTTTCTGCTGCTTCAAACTTGAAGATAATGCAAACAATACCTGGCATTCTTAGGTATAAAACCACAGCAGCATAACAGAAAACAACAGACTAATCCGTTAAAAAAAAAACAACATGAGTATCAAGCAGAGGTTAGTCGCCTTTTGGATTTGATAGTACACAGCTTGTCTTGAATTCTCCTATGCTGGAATTAAACAATGAGTTAGTCAGTAATGCTAGTGATGCGACAGATTCAAGACAAACAGAAAAACGCAAAACAGAGAATTGATTTTGTTACAGCGCACTCAGAAAACGCAACTTTTATTAACACGTCATTTTTAAACACGTTTTCTGATCAAACTAGGATGAATGTTGAAAATCCACGACATGGGTTTTTTTTCTAACGTGGTCAATTAGATAACCCAGAAATCGTTTTATGAAATTCGTGGCGGTCTGAGAGAAATTCTCGGTTCTTTGAAGGCCATTTTTGCCTGCCGCGTGAGGAAAAACGGTTCTCTGTTTGAACAGTGGAGAGTTTGAACGACACTTTGCTTGATTTCGCCCATAATCTGAAGAAGATGAATTCTAATTGAAATCAAATTCTTAACGTGGCATTCAATCCACATTTCATTGACCGTTGATGCCAGATCTTTAGTTTGTATTAGGTGTCGTTTCCAACACTGCATTTTATCTTCGGTCTGGGCCCTCAGCTTGGTACACTCAGAATTATCAGCCGCTTTCTATGAGAAGGTTCTTCAATCTTCATGGGGCTATAATATCATCTTCATACGTATAGACTGGATTTGTTGTGTTTGCCTCTGCAACTACGATGGTGTTGCTCCTTATGGAAACTCTCAGTGCTTTTCTCCATGCATTGCGTCTTCACTTAGTTGAGTTTCAAAATAAGTTCTATGAGGGGGATGGTTACAAATTCCATCCATTCTCTTTTAATTTACTTAGGGAAGAGGATGATTAATATGTTCGCTGTATTACAACTACAATCTTCAAAGCCTTATGAAACTCACTTTATTCTTGTAATTTTAGCACGAGAATAAATAAAAAAAATTCTTACAATAAGGGAAAAGAAAATGGCTACAAAATTGCAGTTTAGGTCCAACATTTGTTCAAAATAGTTTCCTGGCAATTGGCTAATCAATTCTGACTGATTATTGGAATTTCAATGAGGAAAAGTGTGAATAATAGAGGAGCATTGCGCAGAATTGTATTGTACAGCAGGTTTCATTTTCTGAAGTCATACTCGGACTTCATGAGATCAGTCCACCTTCCATCTCTTGGATTGTGGAAAGTTGCAGACATGGTCTTAAGTTCCCACTGCCTATGATGCTATAGAGGCATTCTTCTTTTCCAAGATTGGTGCAACAATAAAAAAAAAATTCGCAATTTGTTTTGATTTAAAAAAAAAAAAAAAAAAAAAAAAAATATTTGAATCAATGAAATGAATAAGTTATTTGTTCGTTTCTCTAAAGGTATTGATTAATTTTGGATTGATGATGAAGGATGAATGGCTAACTTTTTATTCAAGATTTTTAGCTACAGAAACCGTCGACATTCCGCAGCTAAAGTCCAATTCCGCATCTGTTCTCCAATTCCGCAGCTGAAGTCCAATTCCGCAGCTGTTCTGCAATTCCGCAGCTGAAAAACCTCATTGTTCAAATCAGCCTAACTTTCTCATACAAAATCAGATTTTGATGATTCAAGTATCGTTGGAAAGGTCTCAACAAGATCTATACAATGAGAAATCCATCATTAGAGTTTGAAATGGAAAATAATGAAATAAATTGCTGAAAATAAGCTACATTCAACTTGAGGCACTAATTCCAAAACAGGTATAAATTCTTTTGATTTTTCCTTTGAGAACTTGTTTCATTAATACAAATTCTTAGTTTTGTGTGTAAATATCATAACTAGAGAGATTGATCACCTCTCTCCTTTTATAATCTTACATTCCATTGCAGAATAAGTATTAGTTTTTTTGCAGGTTCCAGGAGGAAGGACAAATGACTACAAGAGAATGGTGTCTCTCTAAGAGACCAATTTGTTTCATAAGAGGATGATCAGCAACAAAGAGGAGGAAATATTCTGATGCAAAATCAGATCCAAACACTTGAAAAACTTTCAGATATTATTGTCTCCATCACATCCATACCTCATAATAAACCATTCACCTCATTTCACTTCATGTTTTCCATTTACATTCACATCCACTTTCCATTTCTTTTTGTCCATTCATAACCACAAATAAAAGCAAGAGGCTCATTCACATGCTTATTTCCCATTGCCATTTCTCATTCACATGTTTATTGCCCATTTCCATTTTCATCTTCCATTTCCATCTTCCATTTCTTGTCATTTTCATTCCGCAAATAAGCCCTGCTTCAATGCAAACTATTGAGTCTATAGTCCTTTGAGTCTAAGTTCTTTGTAAAACACCTTGAGGCTTGCATGCCTTAATGACAAGTTCTCATGCTGACAAACAATGGGAATACATTAATGTCTCTTGTTCGTCAGATCTTCTAGGTGACTCGACATCAGCAAAATCATTCGTACCTAGAAAGATGTGTTTGGACATCTTGACTCTCATTGTCATCAATGGTGAGAGTTCTCGTGTTGACTAGTGGCATCCATTAATGGCCACTAAGTCAACAATTTCCTACTATGTTCGACATCAGAACATCTTTTCACATAGTAGGAATTATGCTAATGAGTTTTGAAGATATGAAGACTATTATTTTCAGCATTTTGGAGCAGATTCAGCAAGTTTTAGTAGAAACAATAAAAAGTCATCTCATCTCTTTATCCATGACTCCTCTTGTTTAGCCACTTGAAGAAGAATATGATCAAAATTTTGCAGCCACCACACATACACAACTTATCCACATTTAAGGTAAGTGAAGGTATGTTGTTTTCTAATTTTTAGTCATGTAATTCATTAGAATGCTAAAATTGTAACTTTGGAAAAATTCCTCACTCCCTTTTCCACATTGTCATATCTTTAGTTGGGGGGGGAAGGGACATTATTTCATATCCACATGTCATACACTATCACACATTTTCATTTCATTTCCACCCACATATACTTCCCAACCAACTATTGTTGCAACATGATTCAAAAGATTATATGCCTTGCAAATGATCAATTCATTGATGAAGTAGTTGATTCTAAATGTTTTCATGAACTTTGATGCAACAAAGAAAATAAAGCATTGTTACATAAGAACCAATGCTAAAAAAAAAAAAAAAAAAAAAAAAATGGTTGTCACACAAGAACCAACCATTGAAAAAAAAAAAATGTGTTGCAATCAAATGTATTATACTTTGCCAAAAAAGAAAATATCAAGAAGCAAAGTTTGGAACGAATCTATATGAGTCAAAGATCAACTCATGGACAAATGAATCATTGCAATAGTTGCATGAGGACATGCAATGACCGATTCTGGGGGGGGTATGTTGAGGTCTCAAAGGTGTTCTCCATATTCATACATATTTCCATTATGTCATAACCATTTAGCTCTTATTTCATAACCATTTATTAATAGGTTAGGATCTTTGTTTTCCAAAGTTATTTATTTTATGTATTTTAAGTGAATTTATGATTAGAAACTAGAAAATTAACATAGTTTCATATATCTATATATGTGTTATGAGTTTTGTGACATGTGTAGGTCAAAGGAGACTTCTAGAAGACCCTTATGTGGCATTCTAAAGCCAAATTCGAATTTGGTTGGAGAAGATTATGGGATCAAGATGATATGTGTCTCACTTCCTTGTTGTATTGAAACTCTAGGAGGATATGTGTCTCATTCCTCAAGTTGTGTTAAAACTCTAGAAAGACATGTGTCTTATCATTTCCTATTTTGATTGTAACTCTAGAGATGGAGGGAGAGATTCATGGACTCCCATTAATGAGATGTCTCCTCATATTTTGTATAAATAGGAGAAGTTTTCTCTTATCATAAGTAATGAGAAAGTAATGAGAAAGTAATGAAGAAGTAGATTTGTAACTAAGTTCAAGATGGAATGGGATGTAGATTTGTGAGTTCTTTTTAATAGAGAAATTCAGTTCTTTGATGGTGTTTTGATTACAATTTTAAGGAGCTGAAGGACTTCACCAAATTAGTAGCAGAGGGCCCCTGCTATCCAAGGAGGCTTTTACATGTTTTCTAGATAAGTTGCTTTCAATTCTGTTTTGTCATATTTCCTTACTTAGATTGCTTTATGAAATCATAGCTTTTAGCATAATTTTTCATGGCAGCCTGGGCATTTGCATATCTTTTGACTAATGACATGGAATCAATATTGTTCTGCTGTTAATTTATTTTTTTCTTAGTTTTTGTTTAATTCCGGTATTGCTTTGTTTATTTCAGTCTTGCACATTTGCTTCAGTAGTTAAATTTAGATATATTAAACTGCTCATAACATCTTCAGTTGCCTCCGAAAGCCACAGCTGGACTGATGGTGAGGGATTGTATTATGAAATGTGTAGTTTGATATTAGTTTCATTTCTGCAAGTTAGATATATTAAATTGCTCATAACATTTTCAGTTGCCTCCGAAAGCCACAGCTGGACTGATGGTGAGGGATTGTATTATGAAATGTGTAGTTTGATATTAGTTTCCTTTCTGCAAGTTAGAAATATTAAATTGTGCATGACATCTTCAGTTACCTCCGAAAGCCACAGCTGGACTGATGGTGAGGGATTGAATTATGAATGTGTGGTTTCATATTAGTTTACTTTCTGCAAGTTAGATATCAGTTACTCAAGTTGTTTATGGTTACTTCCGAAAATCATAGCTGGACTAATGATGAGGGATCAGAAGACAAGTTGATGTAATTTGACTTAGATTTACTTTATTGCAACTTTTGGATTTCTTTCAGCATAGTTTCTTTTGTGTTTAGACAGCAGCAGAATAGTTTGGTTTCATGCTCACTAGTTCACTGTTTTGATTTATTAGATTAGCAACACCTTTTTCATTTCAGTAGCACATTTTCATTTCCTTTCAAGTTTTGTCATTGTATGTTTCAAATTCCTTTTTCAGTTTCAAGTTGGTAAATCATTATAAAGGACATCATTCCCTTGAATATCCATAACCATACTTGTCTTTTAGAGTTTCATAAAAATCCAAAAACGACAAAAAGTAAGAGATAGGTTATCTTGCACATATAGTGCGCCACACTTCGTCAGCTTATGAATCCTTGGTTGATAATTTATGTTAGCAATTTAGGACACACTAAATTGACCAAACATTTTGGCGTCGTTGCCGGGGAAGTGTAACTAGGTAGCCTTATTTCTTACATCTAAAAAAAATTAATAATTCTTGAGTATGCTCTCCTCCTGCACTTTGTGTGATCTGGAGGATCAGAAAAGGAATTGTTATGTAAAAAAAAAATTAATAATTCTTGAGTATGCTCTCCTCCTGCACTTTGTGTGATCTGGAGGATCAGAAAAAGAATTTTTATGTAAAAAAAAAAAAGGAGACAAAATAAAACTTCATCATTTCAATTGATTCAACAATTTAAAAAAAAAAAAATTGTTTTCATGAAAAACTTTGATTTCAATAAAATTGTTTTGTTTAATGAATATATATGTGTATTTTTAAATTTTTGAAAATATCACATACATAATTTTATTAAACAAATCAATTAAAAAAAATGAAAATAAAAAAATAAAAAAATTAAAAAAAAATAAATTCTTTTGTTACTAAGATATATATGTATATTTTTATTTTTTTGAAAATATATATATAATTTTAATAACAAATCATTTAAAAAAAAAAAAAAAATTCAATAAATTGTTTTTGTTTAATAAATTACATATGTATATTTTTAATTTTCCAAAATTTAACATGTGTAATTTTATTAACAAAACAATTTAAAAAAAAAATAATCATTTTGTTTAGTAAAACATATATGTATATTTTTATTTCTTGAAATATAACATATATAGTTTTATTAACAAAACAAATAATAATAAAAAAAAACAAAACAATAACAAAAACAAATCAATAAACAAAATGAGATGGCCATTGTAAAACGAAACCAAAGAAACAGATCCAACCTTTGCAAAATCTACAATGTTCTCCAGCGCTCTACAAACCTGATGAAAACCAGATGAGTCCCTTCAAAAAGATCTTCATTCCAAAACTGTGCTCATGGTTCATTTGTAAACAAAACGGAACAGTGCACTGCCTTTCACGGCCATTTACATCTTTGGAGTTATGTCGCACTAGGAAATTAAGATCACTAAACCGTGAGCATACAGCTGGTTTTTCTGCTGCTTCAAACTTGAAGATAATGCAAACAATACCCGGCATTCCTAGGTATAAAACCACAGCAGCATAACAGAAAACAACAAACTAATCCGTTAAAAAAAAAACAACATGAGTATCAAGCAGAGGTTAGTCGCCTTTTGGATTTGATAGTACACAGCTTGTCTTGAATTCTCCTATGCTGGAATTAAACAATTAGTTAGTCAGTAATGCTAGTGATGCGGCAGATTCAAGACAAACAGAAAAACGCAAAACAGAGAATTGATCTTGTTACAGCGCACTCAGAAAACGCAACTTTTATTAACACGTCATTTTTAAACACGTTTTCTGATCAAACTAGGATGAATTTTGAAAATCCACGATATGGGTTTTTTCGCCAATGTGGTCAATTAGATAACCCAGAAATCGTTTTACAAAATTCGTGGCGGTATGGGAGAAATTCTCGGTTCTTTGAAGGCCATTTTTGCCTGCCGCGTGAGAAAAAACGGTTCTCTTGTTTGAGCAGGTGGAGAGTTTGAACGACACTTTGCTTGATTTCGCCCATAATGTTGAAGAAGATGATTAATTGAAATCAAATTCTTAACGTGGCATTAAATCCACATTTCAACGGCGGGTGATGCCGGATCTTTGGTTGTATTGGGTGTCGTTTCCAACACGCATTTATCTTCGGTGCAGGCCCTCGGCTTAATTTCTTGAGAATTATCGGCCGCTTTCTATGAGAAAGGTTCTTCAATGCGCATGGGGCTATAATATCATCTTCATACGTATAGACTGGATTTGTTGTGTTTGCCTCTGCAACTACGATGGTGTTGCTCCTTATGGAAACTCTCAGTGCTTTTCTCCATGCATTGCGTCTTCACTTAGTTGAGTTTCAAAATAAGTTCTATGAGGGGGATGGTTACAAATTCCATCCATTCTCTTTTACTTTACTTAGTGAAGAGGTTGATTAATATGTTCGCTGTATTACAACTACAATCTTCAAAGCCTTTCGAAACTCACTTTATTCTTGTAATTTTAGCACGAGAATAAAAAAAAAAAATTCTTACAATAAGGGAAAAGAAAATGGCTACAAAATTGCAGTTTAGGTCCAACATTTGTTCAAAATAGTTTCCTGGCAATTGGCTAATCAATTCTGACTGATTATTGGAATTTCAATGAGGAAAAGTGAATAATAGAGGAGCATTGCGCAGAATTGTATTGTATAGCAGGTTTCATTTTCTGAAGTCATACTCGGACTTCATGAGATCAGTCCACCTTCCATCTCTTAGATTGTGGAAAGTTGCAGACATGGTCTTAAGTTCCCACTGCCTATGATGCTATAGAGGCATTCTTCTTTTCCAATATTGGTGCAAAATTAAAAAAAAAAATTGCAATATGTTTTGATTTAAAAAAAAAAAAAAAAATCAATAATTTTGAATCAATGAAATGAATAAGTTAATTTGCTCGTTTTTCTGAAGGTATTGATTAATTTTGGATTGATGATGAAGGATGAATGGCTAACTTTTTATTCAAGATTTTTAGCTACGGAAACCGTCGACATTCCGCAGCTGAAGTCCAATTCCGCAGCTGTTCTCCAATTCCGCAGCTGAAGTCCAATTCTGCAGCTGTTCTGCAATTCCGCAGCTGAAAAACCTCATTGTTCAAATCAGCCTAACTTTCTCATACAAAATCAGATTTTGATGATTTAAGTATCGTTGGAAAGGTCTCAACAAGATCTATACAATGAGAAATACATCATTAGAGTTTGAAATGGAAAATAATGAAATAAATTGCTGAAAAGAAGCAACATTCAACTTGAGGCACTAATTCCAAAACAGGTATAAATTCTTTTGATTTTTCCTTTGAGAACTTGTTTCATTAATACAAATTCTTAGTTTTGTGTGTAAATATCACAACTAGAGAGATTGATCACCTCTCTCCTTTGATAATCTTACATTCCATTGCAGAAGAAGTATTAGTTTTTTTTGCAGGTTCCAGGAGGAAGGACAAATGACTACAAGAGAATGGTGTCTCTCTAAGAGACCAATTTGTTTCATAAGAGGATGATCAACAATAAAGAGGAAATATGCTGATGTCAAATAAGATCCAAACATTTGAAAAACTTTCAGATACTATTGTCTCCATCACATCCATACCTCATAATAAACCATTCACCTCATTTCACTTCATATTTTCCATTTACATTCACATCCACTTTCCATTTCTTTTTGTCCATTCATAACCACAAATAAAAGCAAGAGGCTCATTCACATGCTTATTGCCCATTGTCATTTCTCATTCACATGCTTATTGTCCATTTCCATTGCCATCTTCCATTTCCATCTTCCATTTCTTGTCATTTTCATTCCGCAAATAAGCCCTGCTGCAATGCAAATTATTGAGTCCATAGTCCTTTGAGTCTAAGTTCTTTGTAAAAACACCTTGAGGCTTGCATGCCTTAATGACAAGTTCTCATGCTGACAAACAATGGGAATACATTAATGTCCCTTATTCATCAGATCTTCTAGGTGACTCGACATCAGCAAAATCATTCGTACCTAGCAAGATGTGTTTAGGCATCTTGACTCTCATTGTCATCAATGGTGAGAGTTCTCGTGTTGACTAGTGGCATCCATTAATGGCCACTAAGTCAACAATTTCCTATTATGTTCGACATCAGAACATCTTTTCACATAGTAGGAATTATGCCAATGAGTTTTGAAGACATGAAGACTATTATTTTCAGCATTTTGGAGCAGATTCAGCAAGTTTTAGTAGAAGCAATAAAAGTCATCTCATCTCTTTATCCATGACTCCTCTTGTTCAGCCACTTGAAGAAGAATATGATCAGAATTTTGCAGCCACCACACATACACAACTCATCCATATTTAAGGTAAGTGAAGGTATGTTGTTTTCTAATTTTTAGTCATGTAATTCATTAGAATGCTAAAATTGTAACTTTGGAAAAATTCCTCACTCCCTTTTCCACATTGTCATATCTTTAGTTGGGGAGGGAAGGGACATCATTTCATATCCACATGTCATACACTATCACACATTTTCATTTCATTTCCATCCACATATACTTCCCAACCAACTATTGTTGCAACATGATTCAAAAGATTATATGCCTTGCAAATGATCAATTCATTGATGAAGTAGTTGATTCTAAATGTTTTCATGAACTTTGATGCAACAAAGAAAATAAAGCATTGTTACACAAGAACCAATGCTTAAAAAAAAAATGGTTGTTACACAAGAACCAACCATTGAAAAAAAAAAAAAAAATGTTGCAATCAAATGTATTATACTTTGCCAAAAAGGAAAAATCAAGAAGCAAAGTTTGGAATGAATCTATATGAGTCAAAACTCATAAAATATCAACTCATGGACAAATGAATCATTGCAATGGTTGCATGAGGACATGCAACAACTTCAGTTGGGGGGTATGTTGAGTCTCAAAAGTGTTCTCCATATTCATACATATTTCCATTATGTCATAACCATTTAGCTCTTAATTCATAGCCATTTGACCTAAAACCCTACATCAAGTAACCATTTTCATAAATATATGGGTTAGGATCCTTGTTTTCCAAAGTTATTTATTTTATGTATTTTAAGTGAATTTATGATTAGAAACTTGAAAATTAACATAGTTTCATATATCTATATATGTGTTATGAGTTTTGTGACATGTGTAGGTCAAAAGGAGACTTCTAGAAGACCCTTATGTGGCACTCTAAGGCCAAATTTGAATTTGGTTGGAGAAGATTATGGGATCAAGAGGATATGTGTCTCACTTCCTTGTTGTATTGAAACTCTAAGAGGATATGTGTCTCATCTCTTAGTTGTGTTGAAACTCTAGAAAGACATGTGTCTTATCATTTCCTATTTTTATTGTAACTCTAGAGATGGAGGGAGAGATTCATGGACTCCCATTAATGAGATGTCTCCTCATATTTTGTATAAATAGGAGAAGCTTTCTCCTATCATAGGTAATGAAGAGGTAATGAGGAAGTAATGAGGAAGTAGATTTGTAACTAATTTCAAGATGGAATGGGATGTAAATTTGAGAGTTCTTTTAAATAGAGAAATTCAGTTCTTGATGGTGTTTTGATTACAATTTCAAGGAGCTAAGGACTACACCAAATTGGTAGCAGAGGGCCCCTGCTATCCAAGGAGGCTTTTACATGTTTTCTAGATAAGTTGCTTTCAATTCTGTTTTGTCATATTTCCTTACTTAGATTGCTTTTTGAAATCATAGCTTTTAGCATAATTTTTCATGGCAGCTCGGGCATTTGCATATCTTTTGACTAATGACATGGAATCAATATTGTTCTGCTGCTAATTTATTTTTCTTAGTTTTTGTTTAATTCCAGTACTGCTTTGTTTATTTCAGTCTTGCACATTTGTTTCAGTAGTTAGATTTAGACATATTAAATTGCTCATGTCATTTTCAGTTACCTCCGAAAGCCACAGCTGGACTGATGGTGAGGGATTGAAGTATGAGTGTGTAGTTTGATATTATTTTACTTTCTACAAGTTAGATATATTAAATTGCTCATGTCATTTTCAGTTACCTCCGAAAGCCACAGCTGGACTGATGGTGAGGGATTGAAGTATGAGTGTGTAGTTTGATATTAGTTTACTTTCTGCAAGTTAGACATATTAAATTGCTCATGTCATTTTCAGTTACCTCCGAAAGCCACAGCTGGACTAATGGTGAGGGATTGAAGTATGAGTGTGTAGTTTGATATTAGTTTACTTTCTGCAAGTTAGATATATTAAATTGCTCATGTCATTCCCGCTACCCGAAAGCCACACAAATCGGACCGATGGTGAGGGGATTGAATTATGAATGTGTGGTTTGGATATTATTTACTTTTCTCGTGCTAGAGATCAGCTATCGAAGTTGTTTATGGTTGGATTAAAATCATAGCTGGTCTAATGATGAAGGGTCAGAAAATGAATTGATGTAACCTGATTTAGATTTATTTTGTTGCGATTTTGAATTTCCTTAAGCATAGTTTCTTTTGTGTTTAGTTGGCAGCAAGAATAGTTTGGTTTTCATGTTCACTAGTTTACTGTTTTGATTCATTAGATTAGCAGCACCTTTTCATTTCAGCAGTACACTTTTACTTTCTTTCAAGTTTTGTCATTGTAAATTTCAAATTGCTTTTTAAAGTTACAAGTTGGTAAATCATTAGCGACATCATTGCCCTGAATATCCATAACCACATTTCTGTCTTTTAATTTAATAAAAATCCATAAAAACGACAAAAGTAAAAGACAGGTTATTCTGTACATAAATCACTACCGCATCAACAATTACTTAATCCTCAAGTTGATAATTTATGTTAGCAATTTAGGACACACTAAATTGACCAAACAAAAGGTCGCAAGTTTCATGTGAGGGGGAAATTGAAGGAAAATAATGGAAAATGAAGAAATTAGAGGCCTCATTGATAAAAAAGATTATGAGGATCAGTTGGAAAGCTTTTGTTGGTTGATTCTTTTGTTAGTTCTATGGTGGATCTCTCTCTATTCTCTCTCTCTCTCCCTCTATCATACTATTGGACGCAAAGTTTTCTTGGAGCACTCTTGGAGGAGTGTGGCATAGTTGGGATTTGGATCAAGAAGGCAAAGGAAGAGCAGGGAAGCGCAAGAGGACATCAAGATTGCTTTGCAGGTATTGAGTTGCATGTATGGTTTCCTTAATAGTTTTGGAATGCATGACACATGCATGTGGTTTCCTGGTTATGATCTGTCATTGGCATAGAGGATTTCCTGGATTGATAGTGGTTTGGCCTAGACTTTCTATTTCCTGGATAGCCATAGTGTTGTGGGTCTTACCTTTGTTTATGGTTGGTTTTCATGTGCCTTTAGCTGTGGGTTGATTTATTAGTTCCTAGAAGCCTTGGATGGAAAAACACTCTAGATTCCCTGTAATAGCTTGGGTTGAGTTACTAGTCTTGGAATCCTTGGCTGGAAAAATGCTCTGGAAGCCCTTGGTGGGTTGAGTTATTAGTCCTCGAAGCCCTAGTTGGAAAAACACTCTGGAAGCCCAACGATAGTCGTGGTTTGAGTTACTAGTCCTGAAAGCCCGTGTCCAAACAAACACCCAAGAGCCCTAGACAACTTGGGTATATACCAATCTGGTGATGGTTGTTATGTCTGACTATGAGTTGGAATCATTGATTGAGGGTTGAGGTGGTCTGGCCTCTGGAAGCCCTAGTTTGGTTTTGATGGATTTGTTTTATGAGATCCAAAATTCATGCTTGGAATATGGCACGGGGTTGACTAGTTCAAGATATATTTGGCTTAGCCATATCTACAATCAGGTGCAATGTGAAAGTCCCAAACTTGGTTTCATTTTTATTATGCCAATAAGAGCTCTTTTCCTCTTGTATTGATGGGTAAATATTCTTGTTATTATGTGGCTTATATGGTTTTTATGTGCTCATCATTTATGTTGTTCATATGTTGGTTATGAATGTGTTTTAGGATAGTGATGATGTATGGATCTCATCATGTTTTGAGTTGTAAATGAATGAACAACATATTTATGACCAAATAGATGATAACAAAGTTAATGGTATGAGGCAAAAATGCTTCTTAGAGATTGTCAGATAAGTATGAGACCCCTATGCTGAGATATATTATTTAAACTTGTATATTACATATTTGTGACATGTTTGACGAAATTCCTATCATGGCCAGTAGGGGTTTAGTCAAGTCCTTGTTCAAGTATTTGTATTTAAATCATTATTCCTCTATTATCTTTTAATTCTGAAAGTGTCATGGAGTTCTGGGAAATGACTTGGGCTCTGGTCCTGAAAAAGTTGCACAAAAATTAGGGTCGCAGACTCTGAACTACTAGGAAAAGTCCCCAGTCACATGCATACCCATGTTGTGTGTGTGATTGGATGTTTCTAGTCGAACTCTTGCCCATGTGAAGGGGGAGACTGGGGGATTGATGCATGAACAAAGTTAGGGATGGCTCCTAAGTGTTATGTATCATGTGCAAAAGGTCTGTATTATTGTGTGGTGTCGGTTCCACTTCCTTAGGTGACCTAGGAGGTTGAATCAGATCATAGTAACTCTTCATCACATGTTTACCCCAATTGGATTTTTACTTGGGTAAATTTGAGAGGAGGGTGTTATAGAGTGGTATCAGAGCATGGTTCAACACTTGGACTAGATGGGAGGAATGTGTTTGTTGTACATACATGTGAGTTGCATATGTGTTATGTATGTTTGTGGACTATGCTCTTTTTGTGTATGAATGGTGGTGGTCATTTGTTGGCATGTGTTGTCCTTGATGGCAACCTACTTGATGAAATAATATTGTTGGCAATATGATGCAATGTGTTGTCTTTGATGGCAACCTACTAGATGAAGTTGTTCTTAATGAAAACTGACTTGATGAGTTTCCTTTGGATGTCAACCTACTTGATGAATGATGGCAACCTACTTGATAAAGTTGATGACAACCTACTTGATGAAGTTTTCCTTGATGGAAACCTACTTGATGAGTTAAAGGGGAGATTGTTGGCAATGTGATACAATGCATTGACTTTGATGGAACCTGCTTGATGAAGTTGTTCTTGATGGAAACCTACTTGATGAGTTGCCTATGATAAGAAACCTATGAGTTATTGATGATGTATCTACAGATCAGCTCAAAAGTAACAGAAGAAAGGAATTCCAGAAAGTGCCAGAGAAATGATAAATAAGACATGTCACAAAGCATATGCGGGTTTGTTAAGAAGAAGTAGCGTAAGCACGCAGAAAAGTACGTGCCAAGTCGCGTATGCCCTATTGCACTCCAAATTTATACAACCAGGGGACTTGACCGTGGTATTGACCCATTGTATTGAGCGTTGGATTATCTATTTGATCCCGTCTAGGAATACCATCTGATGTTGAGTGGTTTTGACTCATGGTATTGATAAAGGCTAAACCTATAAAAGGAGAAGATAATAATATTGCAAGAGTGTGTGTGTTTGGGCATGGAATGAATACTTCACTCTGGAGTATATCTGTATGGATTGGGTAACAGTTTACTGATTGATCTGAATTAATAATGCACCTAAGAAGAAAATGATGAAGAGGGATCTCTAGATCTAAAATGTATACGTATTTTCTAGATCTGTTTATGGAATGTTTAGATCTGAGATGAGGCGAAATCCTTTCTGAAGTAAAGGATGAAATCTGAGTTTTTTATCTGATCTAAAGAGCTGCACAGTCCTGAAAAGTTTCAGATGTATATGCAGGTTCGATTCAGTAAAAGCGCGTGTATACGCGGGTCTGCTTAAAGAAAAGCGCGTAGGGGCAGATAGGGTTTTCTGAAAAATGCACAGAAGTATGCGCGGGTTGGTGTGCATGAAAGTGCGTACATATGCAGGTTCATTGATGTAAAAGCGCGTATGGAATCTAGGGTTTTCTGAAGTAAGTGGAATGAAATGTATGATCTATTTTGTTGTTTTACTGCTATCTGTCAATGATGTATTCATACAGAACTGGGTTGTTTGAATGATGAATATGTTGTTGATTATGTTAATTGAAGATCAATTTGTTGGTTCATTGGTTGATGATTCAATGAATAAATTGATGGTGTTATAAGTTTCAGTTTGATGAATGTTGAGCTTAAATGTGTGAAGTGGGTCCAGTCTGAAAATATGATGAAAAGTGGCCTAAAAGTTGTGTTGTATGGAAGTTGTTGGATCCAGTATGAAAATTGATGAAATTTGGTCCATGGTGGTGCTGAGGGTCGAAGCCTTCAGTGAGGGGGTTGTAACTCCCTTCCAGTGGTAGCTGGTAAACGAGAGCAGGGGGTAGTAGCTTTCTTCCAGGAGAGGCTAGTAAATGAGAGCAGGGGGTTGTAGCTCCCTTCCAGGAGAGGCTGGTAAACGAGAGAAGGTTGTAGCCTTTTGCAGGTGGGTGCCTGCGTGCTGGTATGAGTCTGTGCCAGTACATGGTTGTACGATGTTTTCTTTATAATAAAAAATTGAAGACTGAGACAACGGCAGCGGTGGTTTTCTCCCGAATTGGATTTCCACCTTAAATCCTGGTGTTCATGTGTGTTGCTTATGTGTGATGATTTATTCTTTTCTTACTGCACATGTTTACTGCTTACTAAACATCTAATGAATGAATGATGCAATGATCTAAGCTAAGAATTATCAGCATAATGAAATCTCTGTTAATACGCGAGTTTTATTAAGGATATCCACGTGTATACGCGAGTTGGATTCATTAAAGTAGCATATGGGTTTTAGAGAAATAAAAAGTAAAAAATGTTCAGTCTGCACTAAACACTGATTCACCCCCCCCTCCACCTCCCTCCCCTCTCAGTATTTTTCCCAACATCATTGTTTCAGTTGTGTCACTGTGTGGAATTTTATGATTTTGTTGTTGGGATGTGTTAGTCATGAATGCATGTCAATGTTTATATGTTGTTATGCAATAATTTCCATGGTTATAGTTATGCATGTATAATAGGCCAGACATGCATTGTGAGTTCATTGTATGTAGTTTATGTCATCATGATGTTGTTGGATGTTATTGTTTGGTCAATTTAGTGTCCTAAATTGCTACATTATTTTGTCAATCCGGGATTCGTAAGCTGACGAAGTGTGGCGCACTATATGTGCAAGATAACCTATCTCTTACTTTTTGTCATTTTTGGGTTTTTTTTTTATTTATCTAGGGGGTTTTTATCTTGGTTGGTTTCCTAATGTGAGATGGAAATTCTAAAAAAAAAGTATGGATATAAATGTTCAAGGCAATGATGTCCTTTATAATGATTTCCAAACTTCAAACTTCAAAAGGGTTTTAAAACATGCAATGACAAAATTAATTCCTAATAGAAAATGAAAATGTGTCACTATACTAGTCAAACAAACAGTGAACTATTGATCATGAAACCCATTACCCTTGCTACTGTCTAAATACAAAATAAACTGTGCTCAAAGAAATCCAAGAATTGCAAGCAAAGTAAAGCTAAAATCAAATTACATCAACTCATATTCTGACCCCTCACCATTAGTCTCGCTATGGATTTCGGAGGTAATTATAAACAACTTGAGCAATCTGATATCTAATTTGCAGAAAAATAAACTAATATCAAATTACACACTCATACTTCAATCACTCACCATTAGTCTCGCTATGGCTTTCGGAGGTAACTGATAATGACATGAGCAATTTAATATCTAACTTGCAGAAAAATAAACTAATATCAAACTACACACTCATACTTCAATCCCTCACCATTAGTCTCGCTATGGCTTTTGGAGGTAACTGATAATGACATGAGCAATTTAATATCTAACTTGCAGAAAAATAAACTAATATCAAACTACACACTCATACTTCAATCCCTCACCATTAGTCTCGATATGGCTTTCGGAGGTAACTGATAATGACATGAGTAATTTAATATCTAATCTAACTAATAAAGAAAATGTACAAAACTGGAATAAATAAAACAGTGCTGGAATTAAAAGCTAAGAAAAATAAATCAGCAGAAGGACAACACTGATTCCATGTCATTAGTCACTGTAAAACTATGTGCAAATGCGCTATGAATTCAGAAAGCAATCTAAGTAAGGAAATATGACAAAACAGAATTGAAAGCAACTTATCTAGAAAATATGCAAAACCTCCTTGAATAGCAGGGGCCCTCTGCTACCAATTTGGTGTAATCCTTCTTCAGCTCCTTAAAATTGTAATCAAAACATCATCAAGGAACTTCTTTATTGAAAAACTTCACAAATCTACATCCCATTCCATTTTAAACTTTGTTACAAAATACTTCTCTATTCCTTCCTCTCCTTCTCCTATTTTTCACTACTTTTTCATTACTTCCTCATTACCTATGATAGGAGAAAGTTTCTCCTATTTATACAAAATATGAGGAGTCATCTCATTAATGGGAGTCCATGAATCTCTCCCTCCATCTCTAGAGTTACAATCAAAATAAGAAATGATAAGACACATGTCTTTCTAGAGTTTCAACACAACTAAGAAATGAGACACATATCCTCTTAGAGTTTCAATACAACAAGAAAGTGAGACACATATCCTCTTGATCCCATAATCTTCTCCAACCAAATTCGAATTTGGCCTTAGAGTGCCACATAAGGGTCTTCTAGAAGTCTCCTTTTGACCCACACATGTCACAAAACTCATAACACATATATAGATATATGAAACTATGTTAATTTTCTAGTTTCTAATCATAAATTCACTTAAAATACATAAAATAAATAACTTTGGAAAACAAGGATCCTAACCCATATATTTATGAAAATTGTTACTTGATGTAGGGTTTTAGGTCAAATGGTTATGAAATCAGAGCTAAATGGTTATGACATAATGGAAATATGTATGAATATGGAGAACACTTTTGAGACTCAACATACCCCCCAACTGAAGTTGTTGCATGTCCTCATGCAACTATTGCAATGATTCATTTGTCTATGAGTTGATCTTTTATGAGTTTTGACTCATATAGATTCGTTCCAAACTTTGCTTCTTGATATTTTCCTTTTTGGCAAAGTATAATACATTTGATTGCAACATTTTTTTAATTTTTTTTTAAATGGTTGGTTCTTGTGTAACAACATTTTTTTTATTTATTTTTTAGCAATGGTTCTTGTGTAACAATGCTTTATTTTATTTATTGCATCAAAGTTCATGAAAACATTTAGAATCAATTACTTCATCAATGAATTGATCATTTGCAAGGCATATAATATTTTGGATCATGTTGCAACAATAGTTGGTTGGGAAGTATATGTGGGTGGAAATGAAATGAAAATGTGTGATAGTGTATGACATGTGGATATGAAATGATGTCCCTTCCCCCCCAACTAAAGATATGACAATGTGAAAAAGAGAGTGAGGAATTTTTCCAAAGTTACAATTTTAGCATTCTAATGAATTACATGACTAAAAATTAGAAAACAACATACCTTCACTTACCTTAAATGTGGATGAGTTGTGTATGTGTGGTGGCTGCAAAATTCTGATCATATTCTTCTTCAAGTGGCTGAACAAGAGGAGCCATGGATAAAGAGATGAGATGACTTTTTATTGCTTCTACTAAAACTTGTTGAATCTGCTCCAAAATGCTGAAAATAATAGTCTTCATGTCTTCAAAACTCATTGGCATAATTCTTACTATGTGAAAAGATGTTCTGATGTCGAACATAGTAGGAAATTGTTGACTTAGTGGCCATTAATGGATGCCACTAGTCAACACGAGAACTCTCACCATTGATGACAATGAGAGTCAATATGCTCAAACACATCTTGCTAGGTACGAATGATTTCGCTGATGTCGATTCACCTAGAAGATCTGACAAACAAGAGACATTAATGTATTATCATTGTTTGTCAGCATGAGAACTTGCCAGTAAGGCATGCAAGCCTAAAGGTGTTTTTACAAAGAACTTAGACTCAAAGGACTATGGACTCAATAATTTGCATTGAAGCAGGGCTTATTTGTGGAATGAAAATGACAAGAAACGGAAGATAAAAATGGAAGATGGCAATGGGGAGTAGAAATGGCAATGGGCATGTGAATGAGCCTCTTGCTTTTATTTGTGGTTATGAATGGACAAAAAGAAATGGAAAGTGGATGTGAATGTAAATGGAAAATATGAAGTGAAATGAGGTGAATGGTTTATTATGAGGTATGGATGTGATGGAGACAATAGTATCTAAAAATTTTTCAAATGTTTGGATCTGATTTTACATCAGCATATTTCCTCTTTGTTTTTTATCATCCTCTTATGAAACAAATTGGTCTCTTAAAGAGACACCATTCTCTTGTAGTCATTTGTCCTTCCTCCTGGAACCTGCAAAAAAACTAATACTTCTTCTGCAATGGAATGTAAGATTATCAAATGAGAGAGGTGATAAATCTCTCTAGTTATGATATTTACATACAAAACTAAGAATTTGTATTAACGAAACAAGTTCTCAAAGGAAAAATCAAAAGAATTTATCCCTGTTTTGGAATTAGTGCCTCAAGTTGAATGTTGCTTCTTTTCAGCAATTTATTTCATTATTTACCATTTCAAACTCTAATGATGGATTCTCATTGTGTAGATCTTGTTGAGACCTTTCCAACGATACTTAAATCATCAAAATCTGATTTTGTATGAGAAAGTTAGGCTCATTTGAACAACAAGGTTTTTCAACTGCGGAATTGGAGAACAGCTGTGGAATTGAACTTTAGCTACAGAATGTCGACGGTTTCTATAGCTAAAAATCTTGAATAAAAATTTAGCCATTCATCTTTCATCATCAGTCCAAAATTAATCAATACCTTCAGAAAAGTGAGCAAATAACTTATTCATTTCATTGATTCAAAATTATTATTTTTTCTTGACATGCAGTGACTTAGTGTGGCGACTTAGTGATAACACACAACTTGACTTCCCTTTGACCAGGGTCTTTTTCATCTACTTGGATCAAATGAATAGGACACCATCCATGTACTGACATTTTCCCAGCTACCCATGTGGCTCGTTTCGTCTCTTGACACCTATAACCTATAGAAGTAATAAAATGGTTGCGGAATTGCCAATTAGCTGCGGAATCAGGCTGCATTCCGCAGCTAAAAGATAGCCAACCATTATTTTTACACATATTTGGATACATGTGTTGTGAATAGCTTTTTATCTCTTCCGCACTTTCCTGTGGAGTTTCTGCAACCTTAAAAGTAAGTGATTCATCTTTAAAACGGAGATTTTCAATTGAAACAAAACCAACCAAAATGATGTTGATCCCTTCTCTAACTGAAAATACCAGTGTTAATAAGCCCCGGGCTTCCCATACAAACAGTAAATAAAGTTTGATAAATAATCAAGGATACTAAGGTCATGTTTGATAATAACATTTCACCTCTCCTTATAAATTCCAAGTTTGACATTAATGGTAACAGGGTGCATATTATTCGCTGGAATTGCATTGACAGCAGCGTGGACCGTAGTGAAATATGGGTTTAACTCACACGAAATATACATGAACAGAATGTGAGTGAGTTTTCAAATGGCCTATGCATCGAATGCCAAGAAGCTCCATGCCACGTCGATTGGTTGGTTGCGTATCCAATTAAGATTGTTGTTCACAGGTGTTATATCAATCAGCGGAGCCGTATCCAATTAGAATTGCTATTAACAAGTGTTACGTCTATCAGCAAAGAGTCGTTTCCAATTAGAATTGCTATTAATCGGGAAGTGGCAGAGGAGGTGTTAGACGGGTGGAAAAAGGCAGTTAATTATTAGTATACCATTGATTTCAAATCCGAAGCAGCTGAATTTAATCAACTGTAAGTTTATTAATTGAAATTCCATTTTTTTCATGCGGTAGGCAAAAATGGGCTTCAAAGAACCGAGAAATTCTCCCACACCGCCACGAATTTCTTAAAATGATTTCTGAGTTATCTAATTGACCCTATTGGCGAAAAAACCCATGTTTTATTTTTTTCAAATTCACCTCCGTTTAGCCAAATCGTGCTTTCAAAGTTTGACGTTTTTCTCTGTTTTGCGTTTTTCTGGTTTCTGCTTCAACGACAAAAAAAAATCAATTTTTGGTGGAACAGGTTCAATTATTGTTATATGAATTGAGTTCATGAGTGCTACTGAAGCATTTCATTTATATTTGAACTCTTATGCTGCAAAAAGAGGAAGAAGAAAGGAAGCAAATCGATCAACCATTGAAATGATGAAGAAGAAAAGCAACTGAGTGAGCAAGGTTCCTAATAGCAGATTATCAAAATGCTGCAGTGATTAGAAGCTATTGCAATTATAAATGCTACTGCCTAGGCTTCACTCTTTCAAACTAAGAAGTCGCTATTAAAAACAATACGATCATTGCAAAGTGTTGAATCTGCCAGTAATGTTGTTGGGAATGTCTTCCAAAAGAACCTATGGTCAAATGATGATGCAAAACCTTTGCAATCAAATTATTATATGGACAATTCTCTGGCAACTCCTTTGGAAAACGTGGATCTCTTTTCATTTAATTGCTAAATCTGTAGTTTCTTTAATCAAAAGGAACGTATTCAGCCAAGTGATAGATTCCAGATCCCGTTTTGGTAACATAGATTCGGTAATGGAGATTTAAGCATTTTTTGAAGTAGTGACTGCCCATGAAAGTCCATACCTGTTAGCTAAAGCGTTTGGTTTGTTCATCTAATTTTGGTGGTCCGTGTAGAGACTTTCTTAAAATTGATTCTTTCTTCTCATGAATTTTGCAGATTTGTTTCAGGCCAAAGGTTGAACAGGAATGCAAATTTTCTACTGAGGCCACATTGAAAGATAGGATTGAAGATAGCCATAGATTGTTTTTCTCCTCTTCTTCTTTTTTTCTGAAATTGTAAATTTTTATAAGAAGGATTAATGATTTTCAATTTCAGGCAGCAAAAACTTTAAGAAAAACATGCTAAAAACAGGACTTTGACTGAGGTTTTTAACAGATTTTTTATCAGTCTGGGCTGGGTGACTAGGATAGGATCCATGTCGGGACAATTCCGGAGATGCCCATGTGGTCAGTTTCTTCATTGGATGCCTGTAACCTGCTAAACCTTGAAATCAGCTGCGGAATTCACAATTAGCTGCGGAATCAGGACACATTCCGCAACTAGGTTGCAAAATCTTATTAAAACAGGACATAGTGTTTTGAAGACCACTACAGACCATAACCATTCAATCTAGGACAGCTAAACCTATCAAAGCAGTTGGGTTTCTTTCTTTCTTTTTTCCTTTTTTTTGAAATCAAATAAGATGATGAAAACAATTTTTTTTTGAATCAATTGAAATGATGAAGTTTATTTTGTCTCCTTTTTTTTTTTTTTTTTTTACATAACAATTCTTTTTCTGATCCTCCAAATCACACAAAGTGCAGGAGGAGAGCATACTCAAGAATTTTTTTTTTTTTTTTTTATTATTATTATTATTTTTTATTTTTTTTAACATAACAATCATTTTTCTGATCCTCCAGATCACACAAAGTGCAGGAGGAGAACATACTCAAGAATTATTAATTTTTTTTAGATGTAAGAAATAAGGCTACCTAGTTACACTTCCCCGGCAATGGCGTCAAAATGTTTGGTCAATTTAGTGTGTCCTAAATTGCTACATTAATTTGTCAATCCGGGATTCGTAAGCTGATGAAGTGTGGCACACCATATGTGCAAGATAACCTATCTCTTACTTTTTGTCGTTTTTGGGTTTTTTATTTATCTTGGGGGTTTTTATCTTGGTTGGTTTCCTAATGTGAGATGGAAATTCTAAAAGACAAGTATGGATATAAATGTTCAAGGCAATGATGTCCTTTATAATGATTTCCAAAACTTCAAACTTCAAAAGGGTTTTAAAACATGCAATGACAAAATTAATTCCTAAAAGAAAATAAAAATGTGCCACTATACTAGTCAAACAAACAGTGAACTATTGATCATGAAACCCATTACCCTTGCTGCTGTCTAAATACAAAAGAAACTGTGCTCAAAGAAATCCAAGAATTGCAAGCAAAGTAAAGTTAAAATCAAATTACATCAACTCATATTCTGACCCCTCACCATTAGTCTCGCTATGGCTTTCGGAGGTAATCATAAACAACTTGAGCAATCCGATATCTAATTTGCAGAAAAATAAACTAATATCAAATTACACACTCATACTTCAATCCCTCACCATTAGTCTCGCTATGGCTTTCGGAGGTAACTGATAATGACATGAGCAATTTAATATCTAACTTGTAGAAAAATAAACTAATATCAAACTACACACTCATACTTCAATCCATCACCATTAGTCTCGCTATGGCTTTCGAAGGTAACTGATAATGACATGAGCAATTTAATATCTAACTTGCAGAAAAATAAACTAATATCAAACTACACACTCATACTTCAATCCCTCACCATTAGTCTCGCTATGGCTTTCGGAGGTAACTGATAATGACATGAGTAATTTAATATCTAATCTAACTAATAAAGCAAATGTACAAAACTAAAATAAATAAAACAATGCTGAACTTAAAAGCTAAGAAAAATAAATCAGCAGAAGGACAACACTGATTCCATGTCATTAGTCATTGTAAAACTATGTGCAAATGCGCTATGATTTCAGAAAGCAATCTAAGTAAGGAAATATGACAAAACAGAATTGAAAGCAACTTATCTAGAAAAAATGCAAAACCTCCTTGAATAGCAGGGGCCCTCTGCTACCAATTTGGTGTAATCCTTCTTCAGCGCCTTAAAATTGTAATCAAAACACCATCAAGGAACTTCTTTATTGAAAAACTTCACAAATCTACATCCCATTCCATATTAAACTTTGTTACAAAAGACTTCTCTATTCCTTCCTCTCCTTCTCCTATTTTTCACTACTTTTTCATTACTTCCTCATTACCTATGATAGGAGAAAGCTTCTCCTATTTATACAAAATATGAGGAGTCATCTCATTAATGGGAGTCCATGAATCTCTCCCTCCATCTCTAGAGTTACAATCAAAATAGGAAATGATAAGACACATGTATTTCTAGAGTTTCAACACAACTAAGAAATGAGACACATATCCTCTTAGAGTTTCAATACAACAAAGAAGTGAGACACATATCCTCTTGATCCCATAATCTTCTCCAACCAAATTCGAATTTGGCCTTAGAGTGCCACATAAGGGTCTTCTAGAAGTCTCATTTTGACCTACACATGTCACAAAACTCACAACACATATATAGATATATGAAACTATGTTAATTTTCTAGTTTCTAATCATAAATTCACTTTAAATACATAAAATAAATAACTTTGGAAAATAAGGATCCTAACCCATATATTTATGAAAATGGTTACTTGATGTAGGGTTTTAGGTCAGATGGCTATGAAATAAGAGCTAAATGGTTATGACATAATGGAAATATGTATGAATATGGAAAACACTTTTGAGACTCAACAGTTATGATGATAATG